>JAODVM010091094.1:0-35156 GCA_025400095.1 Phenganax marumi | reverse complement strand
ATTTTGAAAACTATTTGTTCAGGGGGGTGAATGCCTTTCTGTAGGGCACTTGCCAGGTTAATGGCCGCCAATGAAATATACATGAAATGGCAGGAAAATCGACTTACGCAATTTTGGGGAGGTCGGACATCTGTGTGTCTCTAATCTGTGGTTAAGCAGTTCAGTACGCGAGATGCCCCCCCCCCGCTCGTAGGCATCGATTGTAAGAAAGTCGGTTATTTGCATAGAAATAAAAACACCTACTTTCTGTTTCCGGGGGGCGTTCTGGGTGCAATGCTTCCTTTGAGTTCTTGTTTCCACGATTCTAACTTCCACTACGGTTTCGCTTTTGAAATTTGAAGCTGTAGACCATAAAACTAGTACCATTCGAGTTGAAAGATGTCGAATTATGTTTCTGTTTACTCGAAAACAGCCAACAATAGCCAAATGATAATGCTGTTGTTTAGTTTGAATGGCAGAGCATTTAACATGTGTAGAATTGCTTCTGAATGTGTCGAACAAACATTAAAACGTATTGGTATTTCAGTGCAGAAAGCGAGCAAAGTCAAACAGCAAGATATGAAAGGAAAGAAAGGTAAGGAACAAATATCTGTGAATGATATTCCTGTGTCACTATGCTGGGCAGACGGTGAGATGGTCAATCCTAAGTTGTCTAATTCACTAGCCTGGAGAGAAGGGAATGTTTTGACTATTGGTGAGTCTAAATTTAATGTTGAAGAAAACACTCCCATGGTTCATAGTTGTAGGATTTCATCAGTTATAATGGCAGGGTACCCTGTGGTTCCTGTCGTTAAACTAGAGTTTGCAGACAAAGTAAACTCAGAGTTTAAATGGCTGAAATGCATTGTGGACAAAAGAATGTCGGCTCAAAGTGAAAGTACTAATCAAAGTGAAGAAAGTTGGGTTGAAATTGGCCGGGAGTTTATTTATACTCCAAGTGTCAATGATATTGGTTCTTGGTTGAAAATGTCTTGTAAAGCAGCCAGTGTTGATAAAGTTGCACACAAATGGTTCGATGTGACTGCAGCGTTGCCAGTAGCTGCAGGGCCTGGTGTCACTCCTATTGATACACGACATCTATATGTTGCCGGACCAACATCAGATACCGATGTCTTCCGTGTTGTCTCCTATAATATTCTTGCTGATTGTTACTTGGAGGATGACGCTGTATGCAAAGATTTGTTTGGATATTGTCCTAGATATGCGTTAGCAATAGATTATCGACAACAACTGTTGCTAAAAGAAATTGTTGGTTATCACTCTGATATAATTTGTTTGCAAGAATGCAGCCGTCGTTTCTATGATGATTATTTGTACCCAATGATGTCATGCCAAGGCTACAGTGGTTTTGTTAAATACAAAGGTGGAGTTATGCCCGAAGGAGAAGCACTGTTCTTTAACAAGTCAAAGTTCTCTTTAATATCCCAGGAAGCTTTTGTTCTTAAAGATGCTTTAATTGATGATGAAGAGTTGCTTTGGAGAGTTCAAGCAGTTCCAGAGGTTAATGAGAAGCTGACAAGTCGCACCACCGTTGCTCAAGTAGCTGTTTTTCAGCACATCGAATGCCCTTGTAACTATATTTGTGTTGTGAATACTCATTTGTATTTCCGACCTAATGCAGCATTCATAAGAAACCTTCAGACGAAGATACTATTGAACATTTTGGAGAAGACACTGGATAAGCTTGAAGCTGATTTGAAGATGAAGCATGGCGATGGTTATAGAGTTGGTGTTGTATTTTGTGGTGATTTCAACAGTTTGCCTGCATCTGGTGTTGTCCAGTTGATGTCTAGTGGTGTCTTACCAAGTGATCACTCTGATTGGATTCTGCCTTCAGAGGATCCTAGAGAGGATCGTGTAGAAATGTCGTCTTTTATGCACAATTTTGATTTTCAAAATTGCTGTGGTTTTCCTGAGTTTACCGCCTACACACAAGATTTTTCTGGTGTTATTGATTATATATTTGCTAGCAAAAAGTGTTTCAAGGTGGAGTCAGTTGTTCCGGTGCCTACAGAAGATGAAGTTCAACTCTATACAGCTATACCATCCCCTGTCATGCCTTCAGATCATGTTGCATTGGTTTGTGAATTGAAATGGAAATGACATACAATATATTGTAGTTGTCTTGTGTGAGTTAATGTTAGTGGAATGTTAATAAAGTTTTGGTTTCCAAATTGTCCCAATAGAAGCAAAGTATTATAAATAATAGTATTGTATTGTGTAAAGTTTCACATTAGAACGCAATGACCTTCACCCGAAGCACGTGATGTCAATTACGAGCGCTGGTTGGCTACTTGTCAGACATTGTATTTATCATTTCACCTCGAGCGAAGGAACTTGCACAATTTGAATCAAAGGTCGTAGAAAACTGCAATTTTAACGAAAACAACGGCGATCCAAGCTTGCAAAAGAAATATCTGCAATAAGTGTGGACGTGTTTTGTGTACACAATAATCTAGTGGTTTACGGCTGAGAAATTATTGGTTCGCTAAGCAATTTTGGTTCTTGTTTACATCCGAGCATGAAGCCATGTGACTTCGATTGGGCTATTTTTAAATGTAAATAAAAAGTATCTTTGCTCTGCTAACTTGCGTTTTATACAAGATAGCTACCATTTCAAGGAGGATTCTTCACGACAGTGCTTTGTACATTTTGTATATAAAACAACCTTAGCGAAAATTTGTACTAGTCGAACGAAGCAAAATGGCAAGCGATGATGAAAATGTCCCCATTGAAGAGGAAAACACCGAGGATTTAGACGAGGTATTAGGTTGAAAGCACAATAAGTGAGTAACAACGTGTCGTGTGCATTATTTTCAAAGCTATTTCATTTTCTTGTAGGGCGTTTGGATGGCACTCGATGGAAGCAATAAAAATAAGGAAGACGATCTCTTGACAAAAGTTATGAAAGAGCCATATGAATATAATACACCTACTTTAGACTCCTCCGGCTTTGAAAATGAATCGCAAACCTCGCATTATCATCCACATTTTAACGAAAAAGATTATATGAGTAAGTGTTTGGAGTGGCTGGCATGTTGAGGGCAAACTTGGGCAATATTATTTGCACTGGAACTGGCTCATAAATACATGCTGTAATTGATATGACCCTGCATAATTATTTATCATGGTTTAAATTATACGTTACATAAAGTTAAGGGCTATCAAAATTTTCCATAGTAACTAGGTAAATGGGCCTTTTTTATACCACGTCAATGGATTGTTAAAGTCGTTGCTTGCATTGATGGCTTTCTGAGAATCATTATCTCTTCTAGAAAAACGTCACAGCCATGTACACTTACACACGCCGCTAAAACCCTCGCATCATCACAAAAAAGAGAAAAGCAAGAGAGGATTGAAAAAGCGGAAGCATGAGGAGGCGAAGAAATCCCCGGAAAAACACAAGGTAGTTGAAGAAGATGATGGCCCTGCTCCTACTGTTCCTCAAGTCATAGATATTCCTGAAGAAAAACTTGAAACCAGCATTGTTGATCAGACAATCAGTGTCCTGCCTGAGATTGGTGAAGATGAAATTCTTGCAACACCACCCCAAGGAGGATTCTTATCAGAAGTGCCAGAATCTCATTCTGAAACACCCATCAATGATACGCCAAGAGAAACAAGGAATAACAGACGTAAACAGCATGAACAGGAAAAGAAAGACACAACTCCAAGCAAAAGTGGTCGTCATAAACATCACCATCGTCATCGACACAAGTCAGAGCTACAAAACAGACGTCGTCCAGGCGTTGCTACTATCAATGAGAAGGAGAAGGTTGCCATGGCAACACCCGATGTTCCGGATGAAGCAAGCACGCTTGGTCTTAAGGATGTAGAGGAGGACATTGCATGTGAGTTGTTACAATGATGTCAATTTCACAGTATCTCAATATGCAGTGTCATAGTCGAGAAAAGTTTGTCCCCAATAAAGGTTTTTTTTGTTTTTTCTAGCTCACAGGTTTGAAGATCAGAAAGGCATGCACAGGAGACTATTGCGGATGCGTCGTTCAGGAATGACGACTCATTTCAGCAACCAAGATTTATCGGCAAGCTTACGCAGTCTTGTGAGTCACATCAAACCAGCTCCGAGGAAGAAAGTATACGATCACAGACCACACGAGGTGTGCAAGAATATTGTTTCTGTATTTTTAACTTGCTTGTAAGATTGGTCAGTGTTTTCCTCAATGAGCAAAGCTAAAGTTTTGAGATATATTTCTGCTAGAATTTTGTGGAATTGGAAGAGCTGACAAAAGTTGGCGAGGAGACGGAATGGAAAGAAAGAGCAAGATGGATCAAATTTGAAGAAGATGTGGAGGAATCGTTACGCTGGGGAAAACCTCACATCCCATCTCTCTCTTTTCATAGTTTACTGGAGTTAAGACGTGGTCTTGAAACTGGTAGGTCCAGGTTTGAGCATTTTGCACTAACTGTCATTGTGGTAACCTCTCCCGATGGTAAACTCCTGATGAGACTTAGTTTTCTTAATGTCATGTTTTTGCTTGCCACACCTTGACCGGTGAATCATTTTCATTTTCCAGGCGCTGTACTTCTTGACTTGGAGAAGTTTGATCTTTCAAGTATCGCTGAAGCTGTCATAGAAGAAATGGTCATCACTGATCAGCTTCAGCGAGAAAAAAGCGCCAAAGTTCTGTCGGCTCTTCTTTCCAAACATCGCCATCAGCATCAAATGAACCGCGGTCTTCCCAGACGCAGTTCTAGCACGAATCTCGCTGCATTCTTCGGAGTGGAAAGCAAAGGAATGCCATTGCAGCCAAGTGAGGAGACTGCGACAGACGCCAGTCCTGCCGATGAAATGACTGAGAATATTTCTCTGCAAACTTCAAGGCCTCGAAACAGCAGCGATGCTTCAAGTCAAACTCCATTTTCTGCAATAGATTACTTGGACAAGGTGTGGATTATTGAATGTTCCATTTCGAGTGTCTAGTTCCTTGATTTTTACTACCACATTCTTTTCAGACCTGTCCAGTGCATGTAACGTTTAGTTGTTTTTTTGTGTGCTAATCGTCTGCATGGAGATTAAACTGTGTATGGAACGGAAAGGACATGGAAATCTGAGCAAGTTTTATTTTTCATGTCTAGGTAAAGAGTTGATTTTTATGTTTTAGACAGAGAAACGCGTTGGAGTGTCGTTTGCTCCGGAACCAAAAGCTATGGAAGAGAATGACGTACAGAACACGGAGTCTACCGTGCGAGGCCGAATACCCTCCGATGCTGAGGCGACTGCCGTGCTCGTAGGCACCATGGATGAACTGGACAAACCTGCTATGGCATTCGTCAGACTGGCTAAAGGCTGTCACCTTAGTAATCTCACGGAAGTGCCACTTCCTGTACGCTTTATCTTCGTTCTCCTTGGACCTCCACGCGCGGACGAGCAATACCACGAGATAGGGCGCTCCATAGCCACCTTAATGTCGGACCAAGTCTTCCACAGTCTCGCGTACAGCGCTGAACAGAAAGAAGACATTCTCTCCGCCATTAATCAATTCTTGTCTGATAGCATCGTGCTCGCTCCAGGGGACTGGGACGAGCGAGTGCTGTTGCCAATCTTGGAGGGGCATAGTAGGGAAATTATGAAGAGACGCAGGAAAGGTGAGGGATATGTATTGGTAATTGGGGTGTATGAGGGATAGTATATGTAGTTTCGAAAGTTTTTTCTCGTTGGCTGAGAATAGATTGGAGAACATTGTCGATAAACTGCAATTTATGAATAGCGAACATTAATGGGTATAATTTTTCATCTTTGCTTAGCTGCGGCAGCTCGAAGAAGTCCTGAACAAGAAGGAGATCCACTAGAAAGAGTTGGCAGACCATTTGGAGGACTCATTAATGACATCAAGCGGAAGAAACCTCACTACAAAAGTGATTTTGTGGATGCTTTCAAGAATTTTAAATGTTTAGTTGCTTTTATCTTCGTCTATTTTGCTGCCATTGCTCCTTGTGTGACGTATGGAGGTTTGCTCAGCAAGAAGACTGACGGATGGATAGGTATAGCTTGCTTTTCCGAATAAGATCATGTTGTTTTGAGACCCATCCATGTAAGTGTATTGGCTAGTTAGTCTAATGATATCTCGAAATTTTTCTAGGTTTATCAGAGTCCATTCTTGCTACAGCCGTTGGAGGAATCTTATTTGGATTATGTAGCGGTCAACCTCTCATGATCGTTGGCGTTACTGGCCCTGTTCTCCTGTTTGAACAAACTATTTATTCTGTAAGTAATGTTCTCTTTGACTTCAAATCTCTTCAATACTTTCTCAGTAAGAGTCATCTCTTATTGATGCAGCGTTTTCTTTCATTATGTCAGTTTTCCAAAGACTATGGAATCAGCTACCTTGTGTGGCGTGTCTGGATAGGACTGTGGATCGTGGTGATTTGCACTTTGGTCGTCGCGCTGGAGGGATGTTTTCTAGTCAAGTATTTCACAAGATTTACTGAAGAAATTTTTGCTTGCCTCATCTCATTTATTTTTGTCTATGAAGCTGTCAAGTTTATGTACGAGGTATGTTTATGAGTATTCTTAGAACTCTATCACTTCTAAACTGTTCTTCCTAGAGATCTATTGTATAAGAGCCATCTTTTGTTCATCCAGTGTTACTACAGAAGGAATTCTAAACTCTCAACTGTTTCTCTTCACCTTTGACTCTAAACTATTCTTCCAGAAATACAGTTGAAGTCATCTGTTTTCTTTTCTCAGACATTTAAAGATCATCCATTGACTCGTACTCACAATTGGCACAATCAAGCTATTAACACGACTCCTGTGAAAAATAGCTCAACTCATAACAAGACAAGCCCACAAAATGAACCCAACACTGCATTGCTGACCACCATCTTGCTATTTGGCACTGTTCTTCTTACTGTTCGTCTTCGGAAGTTTCGACACAGCCATTTCTTTGGAAGAAAGGTAAAACGCAGCTCTTACTATATATGAACTTGAATTAGTTAACAATGTTTTCTTTCTATCAGGGTCGTCGGACAGTGAGTGACTTTGGAATGGCGATCTCAATTATAGCCATGACTTTACTGGACTATTCTATCAATGATGTTTATACTCGGAAGATGACAGAGCTGTCTTCAACCAGTCTTCGACCCACACTCCCCGAGAAACGTGGATGGTTCATTGATCCCGCGGGAGTACACGCGGGTTGGATATTCGCTGCTGCAATCCCAGCAGTCTTTGTGAGCATCCTGTTGTTCATGGAAACGGAATTGACTGGGATAGTTTTAAACAAGAAGGAGAACAATTTACGAAAAGGGGCTGGTTACAATTTAGATTTGCTGGTTGTAGGTTTAATTTGTGGATTGTGTTCATTCATGGGTCTCCCATGGATCTGTGCGGCCCCGGTGAGGTCCGTTTCACATAAGAACGCTCTTACTGTCATGAGTACTACGCATGCGCCTGGTGAGCGAGCTTACGTCGTGAAAGTTATTGAACAGCGGGTCACTAACATATTTATTCACATATTTATCGGTAAGTTCTCGGGTATCCTCTAAAATCAGTTGGATCACGTAGGACCCAGCGTACCAATGGATGGGACCAAAGTACTTCAAAAGCTTCTGGTGTTTGGTCCAATGAAACTGAAAGCATCTTAATGAAATGCTCCTGAAAGATGGAAAACTAACCACAACGAATTCTCTTTTTTTTTCTAGGCTTCTCAGTGTTACTTGCTCCAGCTCTGAAAGCAATTCCCATCGCAGTTTTATTTGGAGTGTTTGTCTATCTTGGCACGATGTCATTGTCTGGAAATCAGTTCGTTATTCGTGTTGTCATGTTTTTCATGCCACCCAAACATTATCCGGACTTTAGATTTGTTCGCAAGGTAAGGCTAGATGAAACGCCAGATCAAGCAATGTGCGGTCAGGTGTCTTGATGTTAAGTTTGTCTGATGGAAAGTTTTTTAGTTACACTTGTTCAATTTGATTGGGTCTTTGTAGGTTAGCGGCGGCAAGATTCACTTGTTTACTGGAATCCAACTGTTACTTCTTGCCGTTCTGATTACGGCAAAGATGACAGAGATTGCGCCATTGTTCCCGCTTCTTGTGATATGTCTAGTCCCAATCAGAAAACAATTGTACAGAATTTTTGATGAAAAAGAACTGATAGAGGTAATTATTTTGACCTATAGTACAGTGAAAGCACTTCTTTGTTCGTTTTTTTTCCATGTACAGGAGTACCACTGATTTTATTTTAATACAGTTGGATAATGAGGAATCAATAGTATATGAAGATGATATGGATGAATACAACATGATACATGTCCCAGTATAAGGGGATATCTGTGGATACATGATGACACATGTTTCAATATGAGAGATATTTCTATACTGAATACACATTATCCATGGACGTATGAAGCATATTGATATCAGTAGATATTACATAATGCGTGGTGTTATCAATGAATCTAGTTGGATACCTGTGGATAAAACTTGATAAACAGCACCTGACGTGTTGAGCAAGGTATATTATTGTGCAGGCTATTAATTGTGCCTGTATGTATACGTCCTAACCGTTTTGTACTTCACTATACTCAACTTAACCACGCGTATCCATGCGCGCGCGTTATTCTAAGACTGGGACTGAATTTAGTTTTCCCGCCAGAGCAAAGTGATTTTTTTCGACAGACAGTAAATATTTCCGACTTCTCATAGAATATTTTTGAAAAACTTGTATTTAAGTTGTTTGCTGCATAATTTATGAAATAATTTTAGCTTGTGTACATATTTAACAGAAATGTTTTGGAGAAGGTATATTTTGATAATAAATGAGTTGGAAAAGATTTTGCTGGCATTATGTTTGCTTAGTTTCTTCAATAGTTTTGTCTCACTATTCTACGAACGAAGCATGTTGCTCAAGGGAAACTGGTATGATTCGGCAATATTATCACAGGTTAGTATAACTACAAGTGCCTATTAAAAAAAATGTGCCACTTAACAATAATTTTTCAACGTGGCCAGGAGCCAAAAATCAATCAGTCAAAAGCAGTGCTCAGCAGAGATATTTCACACTAGCCCAGATTTCAAACCAAGTCTTCATTAACTAAACTTACTCTTTTACAAACATCACAAACGGTGACTTCATATAATGTATCGACTACATTTGATACTGTTATTGCTAGTGTAGTACTTTGCATAAGAACTCCTTTATAAATACCAGCAAAACTTTGTGTTACGATACACGTTTGTGAGTCGTCCATTTTACACCACTCAGTGAAGTTTGAATATGTGTATTATAATATGTAGTATTATATAATAACGTCATATGTCTATAATGTACATAGTTGGATATTTAGCTTGACGAAAGTGGGATCTCTACATTCACAGGTGCGGAGATTCCTGCAAGTGGTACTGGAGTGCCCGTCGTTGAGGGAGTAGCACCTGCAGTTATGTCAGTAAGTAGTGGCGAGGGAGTTGCAGTCACGGTTGGACCCCCAGGTGTTGATAGCAAGGATTGATCCAATGAGGGGTCAAATGATGGGTTTAATAGGACAGCAGGAGCAGGAGATACCGTTCCTTGGGGTGGAGTGAGGGGAGTGGGGTTTAATGGTTCATTGAGCAACCCTGGGGCTTGAGGTGTGTCACTACAGTCAAAGACAACAAAATACTGAGTTCATAGGCTGCAGTTAAAGACTGAACTGATCAGCAAGGTGTTTGTATTAAGAGATTCTCTCACCGTTTATGCGGACTGTATGGCAGTGGCTGCTGTCCAGAAGTGCCTGCTGTCATCATGGTGGGCAGACCTGTGACCAGAGGATCAGCTTGGCCAACAGGATGATTTGCCGATGCAAATGGATTTACTTGACTAACAGTGGTTGTACCAGAAATATTTAAGTTGGCCATGCCAATGTCAAGACCTTAACAAAACATTTGGCTATAGTAAGACAAGCCATGGGTAAATTTGTTATTATCAAATATGAATGATTTAAGATACAATAGGTACTAGCACACTGAATGTAAAACATTTCATTTTAAGTTGATACCATTTGTTTGCACAGGTGCAGTTACTGGTGATGTTGATGGTGCCACGAGAGAAACCTGAAATTATACAGAGGTCAGTAAACGTTCGCTGGTTGCGCATCGTTCTCTATGTAGGACGCTTTACTGTGCCCAATGACTGTACCTCAGAAAACCCATCAGGCATTGGAGTAATCACAGGAGCTTCTTTAGGTCTGTTTGCCTCGTCTCGTAGGGGTATTCTGTGAAGATATCCATACCCAATGCCACAACCAATGCTGTCAAATTCACAAGAAATTCATGAGTTAAACTCTAGGTTTCTCTAGACCAATATGACAACTATGCAAGGACACAGCTTTTCAATAGCTTCAATGATTATACATTACCTTCCTTCACCACCCCATGCGTGGTTAGGAGTGATAGTCACCTGAAGCAAAAAGCACAAGAACCGTAAATGTCTGTCATGGCTAAGCCAGCATTAGACTCGCTTCTCTACCTCTCTGCATCCATCTGTCTCTGAATTGTAAACATACAGCTTCAACGGTTTCCCTTCATGACTTTCAATCATTGCAAACAAGTCCTCTGTCTAGGAGCAAAAGATAGGAAAATGGTAGAAACTATCACTGGGACAAATTTACTAACCACAACATCACAGCGCTCAAAAACAATTATAGTAACTGACCTCATGTAGTACAGAGTCTGCTCCTATGATATAATCTGTGAATGGTCTGAAGCCAGCAATGTCTGCTGGAGAGTTGGGTTGAATTTCCTGATAAATAATATATGCATTATTCCCTGTGCATTCACGTGAATAGCTTTGAAGTGTGAGATGTTGCCTGCTTACCAAGACATGCCAAACATTTTCATTTGCTCCTTCAAAAGAACAAAACCTGATGCTCACTCCTAAAAAACAATTACATCATGATGAAACTGGTGCCATACCAGCTATTCAAAGTTAGATATTTTCCTAGTCAGGACACAGACTGTAGTACCATGTGCAAATGAGATATTCTTACCAAGCAGTCCTTGACCTCCCCAAAGGTTACTTGGGGTGATGCTTGCCTCTAATGGAAAATATGGCAACTAAGTGTAAGATGCATATACATCATGGCTAATTAAGGCATTGATCATAGTTAATTGATGGAGAATATTAACCTCTGACTTTTAGTGTTTTGCTGCTATAAACAATCATCTTGACAGGTTTTTCAGCGTTGGTTTTCAGTATTTCCTTCAGGCGTTCATCATCTTGATCCTAATGATAAAAAAGTACCGTGGTTCAACTTTATGCCAACTGACATGTCACTGGTTAATTAATTAACCATCAAATTATATGGTGTCCAATTATTAATATATTGACATAATTTATGTACCAATCTAGTATTTTCAATGGCCACAATGAAATCAAAGAACGGTTCCAAGCCAGCTTTATACCCTGGAGAATTGTCTTGCACCTAGGAAACAAAGATCATTACTGAAAATACAAGTTCAATATTGTATAATTTGTTTATAAGTGCAAAACAAAGGCAGTACTCGTGGGGCAAAATACATTAAAAAGTCATTGAAATAGTAATATTACTTACTCTTAAAACATGATAGCCTTCAGTCCCGCCCCCAGGGACTTCTTCTACCGACGATCCAGCTCCCATGACTGATATAAAAATCCAAAACTTAGACTATCTTTTTCTTCTCCAACTTTGGGAAACTTTACAATGTTGACGTGGTGTTTCTCGCGTGGAAATACATGCTAGTTACAGTCTTTCTCCACGCACATCCATATTCGAAACTTTTATCCCTTAATACCCATTAATGGCCTACAAAATTCTATGATGACCCGTTATGTCTTCTTATGACCCTTGATAATCTTCTGTTATCCTCTATATGTAAGTAGTGACACTATCTAACCCTCATGTTCCTCTCACGGTCCTGCCGCGTGGGAAGATTAAGAACAACAAACAAATTGCGAGGAAATTTCGTGTTTCAATCACTGGGGTTAGCTAAAAACAGCACGTGAAAACAAGATGAATGAAAGAGATGAGGTTTTGTTGTATGAAGGAGACGGGCTGATGAGCGCAGATGAACTGACAATATGTAAAAATGCCGTATGTTTAATACGCTGTGAAACTCGATGTCCAATTACAGGAAAACGTTTGATGAAGTAAGTCACGTTTAATATGTTATGAGAGTTGCTGAGGTAGAAATAACTATTGTTGGCATTTCTAGACGAGGATCAGGGTTTTATGCGAAGGCAAAGATTTTTAATGTGGAATATTGTTGTATTGTGACAAACAATCATGTCATTAGTTGTGAAGAAGATGCCTCAAAGGCTGTTGCTATTTTCCACTTTGAACAACAGAACCAGGGTGTAGCTGTTCATCTCAGGCCTAACATCAGATTTCGAACAAATCAGGTAAGGTGGAAGAATCTCTCCATCCCAGGTAATGCTGTGCTGCATTGCATTGTTGCTTCATTGGAACTCAGTTTATTTGTAATAACTCTAACTTAATTGTTCAAAAACTATTATCCAGGTTTTGGACTATTCAGTGATAGGCATCAATCAAGATGAATTAAACAGCCTGAATCCTCAAGTTTTTCCTATTGAGTACACGACTCAACCACAAGCCAAAAAGGGTGATGACATCTTCATTTTTCAGCATCCTATGGGTCGACCAAAGGAATTCAGTTACCAGAAAATTCTTCATTTCAAGCACCCATTTGTGTATTATGCTGCTGATACAGATGATGGTTCCTCGGGCTCTCCTGTATTATGGCAGCTGCAGCTAATGGCTGTTCATAGAGTTGGCAGTAAAGAAGATGGATATAATAAAGGAACTTTGTTTAGTGCAATCATCAATGATTTGCATCTTGGTTATAATAATATTAATCATTTTACTGGTAAGAAACCGAGCATATAAAACCTACCAGAAAATTCATATCAGAATAACAAAGCAAAAAGTGGAAGCACAACTACTCATTTGGCTGACTTGTCTTCTCATAACTTTGCTCTATTGAATGATATATATTGCATTTCAACAGGGATAAATACAAAACAAGGTCTTAGTAACTGTGTATCCAGCAATACTCCGCAAGAAATGGAAGGTACTGACATTGAAAATGCATTAATTCCTGCTCAAACTTAAAGATTTATGAAATATTTCTCTTTCCTTGTAGAAAACTCTAGTGAGACAATGAACAGTGATGATGCCCTTGAAGATGAAATGTGCAGTGCAAACATGCTTGATGAGAAGGCACCATTACCTCTTGATAATGAAACTCTCACGAAATTGTCAGATGATTGTTGTACATTTTATGAACCCCTTGGTAGACGTCTGGGAGTCCGACATGAAAAAATTATGGAAATTCGTAAAGATAACAACAACTATGGAAGCCTGCCTGAAAAGTGCTTTCAAATGTTTTACGAGTGGAAGGAGTCAAACCCAAAGCAATTCACTAGTCAATATTTAGCAGACACCCTGAGAAGCATGGGAAAGAATACTTTGGTAAAGACCTATTTTGGAAATAATTGATGTTTTCTGCTGGCTGTCTTTTGAATTCACCAGTCTCAAAGAGGTTGTAAATATTTTAGAATATCTGTTTTAATCCAAGCTCATTTTTACTGTATATTTAATATGCTAACTATCTCAATGGTGCATTTTAATTGCTCTTTTTACTGGTAATCTACTCATCTTTTATTTTTACAATTCATATAAATGTCTGAGTTTATATTGCCTCTTGTAAATAGCACTATCAATTTTATTTAAAATTGTTATTTGTCCCTTTAAAACGGTTATTTTATAGCACATTTATACACCACGGATGGTGGTTCACAATTTCAGTGCGTTCTGTTGGCTTGGGGTTTCTTTCTAGTTAGTTCATTCTCGAAGATGGTTCCCCAGACTTCAGTAGGAAGTTCTTGAATGTGATTTCCTGGTAGAGAATTATGCGATTTTGGAACACTAAACTCCCCAGCTAACCACCTTTGTTTCAACCTCTCCATCACATAAACGTTTTGTAATTCATTTTTCCAGTTCGTCTCAGCATTTGATCTTTTGCTCGGTTTCGATTGATAGAAGACACAGCTTTGGTATATTCTGTATTGAGCTCTCCAAAGTGAGCCGCAGCCTTCAATAAAATTTCTCCATTTTGAACAAGTTTGCGTAGAACGACATAAACTTTTTACGTCCAAAAAGCTAAGAATCTTTACACAAACTTCGTCCGGTAAAACGCCAATAAAATCTAGTCTGCGACCATTTCCTTCGGTGTTGTAGTTGGGTTTTATATGTTTGGTAGGAGTCTCCCAATCTGTCCTAATAAAGAATTCGTGTTTTTTACAAGTCTTTAATGCCATCATAAAGTGTGTACACTTGCTATGGGATTTAATATTGTACGGTTTCACTTGCTACAATTTTGCAACATTTGTTATGACTACGGCGTTCTGATTGGTGTGGAAAATTTAAATATTAATAATGAAGCCAGCAGTACTGGTCAGCAGTCGACTTCATATAAAAATGTTTTGAACACCATTGAATTATTATTATTTTGAATTATTGTGTATTTATTTTTTGGCTTGTGGACACATACAGTAATATGGGTTACATACAGGCGATTCGTCCTTTTTTTACTAGCTATTATGTTTTAAATGTCCTTGCTTCTGTGAGTTACGTCGTTTTAAAGACACTTCATCCAATATGTGAATGGTTGTTCCATGAGGAGGAACAGTGTGAACTCAGTTTGGTATGAAACGGTTTTGCTTCAAGACAAGCTTTTAAATTTATCTTATGTGGTTCTATGTCGTTGTATAGCTGCAATAGTACTTTCGACAACTGGTTAAATATTAACCAAGCTGTTGATTTATGATAACTATGCTATAAATTACAAAATTAATATTTTGACTGCTATGCTTCAGCTTTTTGTTTTGTCGTAATTCTAGGCCGATTGTGAAACGTTGGTTTTTGTTGGAGTTGTTTTAGCTTTAAAAAACTCAAAATGGAAAAGAGGTTCGTCTGATCATTTTTATAACCTTAAAAGGTTAAATCCATGATTCAATCTAATATAATCATATCGTTGAATGTCTGTTTAACATACAGAATTTCTCATTTTAACAGATGTGAATAAAGATGTGTTTGGAATGGCTGTTGGATTTTTCAAAGCTGTCAACTTAGTTTTATTTCTGAGATCTGACTGGAGACTGTTCATTCCTTATGCCGTATTTTGCATCAGTGAGTTCTTTTCCATTCGTCTCTAACATTTTGTGCTTGTACGTCCAAATCTTTAAGTGTTTTCATTTGATTCTATCTATTTCTTGGTGTTGATATTTTTCTGTGTAGTTCTCTTTGTTGCTGTTCCTGATCCATCGTATACGGGACCAGACTTAATTCAACTGTTCAGTGGCATTTCACTTCAGGTGATCAATTAAAATTGCCAGAATGATAACAAATAGTCATGTTTAAAAATGAGAGTCGAGAGACAATTCAGACATTTAATTATCTAGGAACAACTGAGTGAGAATACAGAAGTGATGCTACTGGTTGAATTTTATACAGTGTGGTCTCCACCTTGCAAGAAATTAGCTGAACCTTTTGCGCAGGTCTCTCTCAAGTATGCCCAGTTCTATCTTTCAACTTTCTTAGCACACTTTAGTCTGATAACTTATAAAGATGATATAAAAATACAATATACAATATACAATAAATTAGATACAATATACAATAAATATAAATATAGTTTTTCCCATTTTAAGCAGAAGTACTCATTTTTAACATTATTCTTGTTGTAATTACAGATACGACAGCAAATATCTGAAATTTGGTAAAATTGATCTTGGAAGATATCCAACAATTGCACAAAAGTAATTTAAATGACAAATTTAACAGCTGTGCCAAGAAACATTTATTGATATAATTTATGAACTGTATTCAATAATCAATATAGATTCGATATTGATGATTCAGTGACCTCAAAGCAACTTCCAACACTGATTCTGTTTCAAAATGGTAAGGAGTTTAAAAGACGACCTCTGAGAGGTGCAGATGGAAAAGTAAGACCCTTTCATTTCACTAAGGTATGAATGAAATTGATATATTCTAGAAGTTCTACGAGGAGAGTCATCTTGAACAACCCTTTTCCACTGTTTCATAAATTTCAATCGCATATAATCTGTTGTTTTCTACATAAAACTTTTTGTGTGTTTCAGGAGGCTATAGTTGCTGCATTTGACTTGAATTCGTGTCTGGAGACTGCAAAGAATAAGCTGGAACGTGAAGAAAGGAGAGCAGAAAAAGATTCACAAAAAAAGAAAGATAAGTAATGTTGGTCTGACAGAATTTGTTCAAGATGTGAAGGAAATATCTCTGCTGTCATGAAGTACTGCACATATTTCAGTAGAAAAACTTTATAATCAGAATCTCCAGCCAACTTCTTGCCTTGATCATGCAGTTGTGACGTCACTTACGTCGCCTCAGATCAACAGGAAACCCTGAGGTTGTAGTGGACACAGTCAGAACTGCAACATGTCACAGGAAAAAGGACTTGGTTTGTTTGTCTCAAAAATATTTCCAAAAACATATACCAACATCTTTTTGTTTTTTCATACGTATTTTATTAGTATTTTTCCCTGTCTGTTGCCATTGTATTGAAATACTTTGGTGTTTACGTTGTACAGCAATAATTGGGCGATGATAGATAAATAGATCAGTACTCAGGGATCTTTTAGGACTTAATTAAGCTTTCAAACCTGCGCGAACAACAGAAAATTAGTTCACCGGAGGCAGTTCGCCCTAAAATATTGAAATGTTTTGAATTATCACGAGAAAATGTCCAAGTTGTAAGCAATGGGGCTTGCCTATGAGAAGAATTTTAACACATTTCTTTGCATGTGGAGGGACTGTCCATCTAGAAAGTATTTCAAACAAATTTTTCGCTCATTTCTCTCTTTTTTTTCTTTGTATAAAATAACGAGAAACTATAAAAAGATCTGAAATGGTTGGTTATTTCGTCAAGTTGTATAAAGCTATATATCACTTGGAGACAATAAAAAACAAACTGTGTCATGATCTTGTGATATTTTGCCAAGTTCATTCCAATGGACATATGGAATAACTCAAATAAAAAGCCCAGCATGCTTAGAGTTAATGTCTTTTCCAGGCATGTTTAACTTGAACAGACTGAAAAACAATTTGTTAAAACGTCACTCAATATATTTAGAAACTCTCATACGCATAGTTCATAGGAATTCTACGACAAATTTAATCTCTACAACTTCTCCGGCTACGTA
Source organism: Phenganax marumi (assembly GCA_025400095.1). Classification (NCBI taxonomy): domain Eukaryota; kingdom Metazoa; phylum Cnidaria; class Anthozoa; order Malacalcyonacea; family Clavulariidae; genus Phenganax; species Phenganax marumi. The sequence goes on along the minus strand of JAODVM010091094.1, from coordinate 17,914 downwards.
GCTTTCTTTTATAGTCATTTTTTCACTTGATTTGTTCTTGGGGATTATCTTTGCTAAGGTGATCGTTTGCTCTCTTAAAGTGATTTATAGTTAATTGCTTTGTGTGATAATACCGCTTCTTGGATGCGATATTTAATCATCCTTGGTCACCGATCATTAACTTATTTCCTTCTCTTTGACTCATATAGTTGATTTTAAATGATTGAGTCAGCGCTGCGGACTTAAGGGGAAAACTCTACAGTGTGTTTTGGTAAGTGATTTATCTGTCCACACAGTTAAGATTTAGTTTACGTTATCTGCGTGAAAATAGCCTTATATAAACTTGTATTCGTAATTATGAAAACTTTTCCCTGCTTAGATAAAACGTACCATTTACTGGTGTTCGGCATAGTTAATGTCATAGCAAATTGCTATAGTAGTTAGAGTCTTGACAACAGTAGTGTTCTTACACTTCCGTATGTGCTTGTTGGCTGTTTCTTCGCTTTCAATTCGCGCGCCTGATGTAAAAAACTGACCGGATCGTTTAGTAATCAAGAGACAAAGGGAACTCCCTAGCTAAATTTTGTTTTATCTTTTATAACATTATCGTGAAGATATACGAAGAGAATTTAGTGTCAAAAGATATTTTCAAACGTTTTGCTATCCTTGCTACTTCGTATAGTGTCCTACAGTAGAGCGGCAGGCAAAAACCTGTACAAATAGAGTTTAATATGTTTCGCGCGTGCCACACTTCTTTTTCTCTTAAGTAGTTTATCCTCTGTAGGAATGCGCTCGAGTGATCTGGCGGTCTTGTTTACCGCATTGTACTGCTTGAGATTCCAGCTCATTCACTTGCTGTGAGACTTATTATATTCTCATCTTCTTTCATGTTCAACCAGCAAATAAAAACATGCTTGACAAGCGACTCACGACACTCCAATTCTCATTTTTACGGTCACGATAACTTTCTATGTCGCCTCAACCAGACGGGAAACTGTTCAGATTTTATCTATTTTTACAACTGTATGTAAAATGGTTGAAACACTCTGTTAAATCGTCTATAGAACATCGAATAGTCTTAAGGTTGTTTGGTTTTGCAGTATAATTTTCACCGAGTATTATATATTTTATAGTGAATGCTACCTCGCAGTGTTGGAACTGTTACGCAGAAGGTGGTACTAATATTCATTACCAGTGCTATGTACACGTCAACATTTTCATGAAAGGCATGGCCTACTACCGTAAACTCAAATTTCCCTTTGAGGACTGAAAAATTGGCGGACGTAATAAAACCGATGTTTAGCATAAGTGTGAATTATTGTGAGTCCAAAGCGGCCGCTTCAACTCGGTTATTTCATTTCTCTAGATGATTTCACCGTGTTTAACGAGTTCGGAACAAACTAATAGGTGTCTGTGCCGCGCGAATATGTTAATATCTTGCAGAGGAAATCGCAGATTTAGGATTATTAGTCCAGCAGACCTTCTATTTTCGATTGACCTAATTTTGGGGTGTATCGTTGCAAACTATTTTAGGATTCTATGGCAAATACGTAATTTTTGTTGCGCCAAAGGATATTAGAGATTTGGATGATGCATGCATCCACTGCACCCAAGCTGAGAATTGATTGTTATGACCTCTACTGGATGTATTTATTCTGGTAGAAATGTCCTGTATCAAACAATAGGCCTATTCTTTTGGACAAACTGTCGAACGTACAGCTTCCGCGTGCTGGAAATGCAGAGCATTCAGGACACTCTTGAACTTCACAATGGTCTCGTAGTTTTGAGAAATTTGCTCCAGTTTCCCAAGTTTTCCCTTTTTGAAAAGGTCTTAGGGATGAATTTTAAAAAGTTTGTGAAAAGATAAAAAACCTCTTCAACAATTGAAGTTGTATTTTAAGAAGAAAATGGTGAGGTTATTTCTGCCTGTTGAATTGCTCTCATTTTCTTCAAAGTCTCTTACAAGTAAATCTTCAAACGTAATCTTTTATAATGCTTTGCTCATGTTTTGAAATGATACACAGGCGGTCTCATTCAAACATCTCTGACTTAATTTCTTCTTTGTTTACATTGTCGGACATGCAATAAACTGATCGTTTCCTTTTGACGTTGATAAACAATTTTGTTCCTGAACAGTGCTAATCATTTTATTTCTGATTTCAGACTACGAACTGTGATCGGTTTCGTCATTTGAAACTAGAAGAATTCGCTGAATTAAGCTCGACTGCACTGACCTCAAGAAAGTGCTTAGGAATTGCTCTTATTAACAAGCATTCCCGTCCTGTTGGAAAACAATTCTTCTGGGCTCTGGTCAGTTCGTCGCCACACCATTTATTTTTCTTAGTGATTGATTTTGTTTTTGAGCTCATTTGAAAACTCTGGTTTGACAGGAGTCTTCTCAGTGTGTGTTGAACCTGGAGCTGACGAGGACTGCTTTCAGTTCAGTGATGTAGTTATAGAGAGGAGAGGGACAGCAATTTAAGACAACAAAGGATTTTATCTTGGGAAAACGATGTTTCCTGTGTGGTGTTTAATTGTCATGGTTATTCACACTGCGTCGTGTAAACGAAATATTAAAAATTCATGGTAAGTTAATCAATACTGTCACAGTACTTTTTCTTCTTTTGAAAGATGCGATAAAATAGATAACGAACTATGTCTACATCCACCAAGTATTATCTCAGCAACAATCCTCAAGTCTCCGTAAGTTAATCTGCTCTTTCACATACTGCAGAAGGAGAAAAGTTGCCACCCTATGAATACCTTCCGGCTAACTGTCATCAACTACAATCGTAGGGCAGGATTTTCTTGTACTCAGGAAGGAACCGAGAAAAATTTAAACAAATTTAGAGGAAATTTAATGTGTGTATATTAGCTTTGATTCGGGATTAGCTTTTATACAATGACTGTAGAACAAACAGAGAATGCGTAGTCCATGCAAACAAATTAATGCTATTATGTGAGCTTGCACCGGAACGTCAATTTCATCGCTTGACGCGGTTTGAAATATTGCATAGCCTTAATGTTTCTCTTCTCCTCTTTAGTAACACCAAATGGTTTCACTGTGATTGAAAATTGTAGAAGAGAATTTCAGTAAATCGCCAATGAAGTCATACTAATTTCGTTCTAGGGGTTGGAAGAATGATCTTTCAAGTAATTCTAAGAAAATCACAGCATTGTGCAAGACTTTCACGAAGTTGAACAAGAAACAAAATGAGCTGTGTCTCAAATACCCGGATTTGATGGAACCGATCATTCGCGGGGCAAAGACGGGAGTTTCCGAGTGTGGACGACAACTTAGTACCCACAGATGGAACTGTTCGAATGTTCCTGCACATGGCACTCTGTTTGGACCTGTGTTACCTCTGGGTACGTTAAACACGCGCATGAAATGCCGTCGGGATACCGTTGATTTGTTTTGATTGTGATTGATGAAACTCCTTTTCGTTATTTAGGTTGTAAAGAGTCAGCGTTTTTCTATGCAATAACGTCAGCCGGCGTGGCTCACTCTATCACCTTAGCATGCAGCTCAGGCATGTATTCTAGTTGTGGTTGTGATAGATCATTGACCGGCCGCTCATCAGGGGACTGGGAGTGGCGTGGTTGTCATAGCAATGTCAAGTTTGCTGGAGGTCTCACTAAGGAGTTTGCAACAGCGCGCGTCGCAAAGACTGGATCTGAGGAACGCAAAAAAATGAATCGCCATAACATTCGAGCTGGTGTAAAGGTATTTGTTCACTGATATTATCTTCACTGTTAATAATCTTAGGCTGTAGTTGACCAATTTGTTATTTTCTGGCAGAATCTATCTCAACTTCTGTACAAAAAATGCAAGTGTCATGGCACGTGTGGTTCATGTGAGTTGAAAACTTGCTGGACGCAACACCCAACTGACTTCGAGATAATTGGCAGGCGTCTTCTCACCAAGTACAAGACTGCTATTGAAATGGTGAAGACCAAACTAGGTCCACGCGTGTTGCGTGTGAAAAACAAAAACACGCGCAAGCCTGGCGCAAGCGATTTGATTTTCTTCAGACCATCTCCGAACTTCTGTGACGTCAATACGAGAATGGGTATCTCCGGAACATCGGGCCGGGTTTGTAATGTAACTTCATCTGGTATTGATGGATGTGGTATCTTGTGTTGTGGACGGGGTTACAATGTGCAGATTGTTGCTGAAACTATCAAATGCTACTGTAAGTTCTTCTGGTGTTGTCACGTCAAGTGTGAAACGTGTAAAAATACACGTGAAATCTACACCTGCAAATAAGAAGTCGCCTGCTCAACATCCGCTCTGCCTGCGTACCAGGCCACAATTTTAGGGGAAATGCCTGGATGTACTGCAGTGAACCCCTGGAAGAAAGTTTTTATGGTGAAACTTTTGCGGTTCGGCAACTTCATTTACTACGATGAATGTATTTTTGTACTTTTCTGTGATCACTGACTGTGTGCATCTGCAATTACCGAAGTTCTGTGAATTCTTGGCTTTATTCAGGATTAAGATTAGCTAAATTTAGGATTAGGATCAGATTAAGATTTGTCAATACAAATTGCGCAATCTTTAAAGCCTTGCGATTCCATAATGGACGCTGTTCGTCCAGAACATCGATTTCCTGAAAGTGTCTTGGATAAATATCTTTGTAAGCATTTGCAAGGATACCCTGGCAGCTCAAACGAAGAACTGTTTGTTCGCCAGTATAAGTATGGATCTTTCTTTCTCAGAAGTACATTGTTTTTATGTCAAAAATTAGTAAAGTTAGCTAGGTGGACACAAATGTGTGCACATTTTATGTGGTGTTTGTGATGTAAACTTGTAGACACGGACAGTCAAATCCGACATTTTATTTGAAGAAAGAATCTCAAGAGTATGTAATGAGAAAAAAGCCTCCCGGAAAGTTATTAAAACATGCACACCAGGTATAATTTATTAGTCTATGATACTGGATTATCATTATATACTTAATGGTGTTGTACTGGTATTGATATAAACAATGATGTACCTTGCAATTTTAGATTGAGCGAGAATTTGACTTCACAGAAGCACTACACAAAGTTGGATTTCCTGTGGCAAAACCCCTGCATATCTGTCATAATGTTTCAGTGGTTGGCACTAAGTTTTACATCATGGAACATGTCAAGGTAAACTAAACTACCAACTGGCATGGTGTATGCAAGCTGTTACCTACATCTATGCATTGTCATTTTCAGGGCAGAATATTTCGTGAAAATAATACTGCTGGATCAGCATTATACTTCAGTGCCATGGATAATCTTGCAAGACTGCACAAATATGATCCAAAAGCTTTAGGCCTCACAAAATACATCTCACAGAAAGGCAACCATGCCAAGAGACAGGTATACAGTTGGGTGGCATGATATCCTGTACTAGATGAATGGTATACTGTTTCTACTGTCCTTATCATTGTGTCAAAGTAATGTTTTTCAATTCTCAGGTTTTGATTTGGGCAAAACAATACAAAGACAGCACAAACGACTTTCTTTCCGAAGCAGAAATCTTGATTAAAACTTTGCTAGAAGCATTGCCTCCACCATGTGAACAAGAACGTAAGCTAACAGTGAATAATAATTGCTGGAAACAGGCAGCCTGGTCATTGAAGTGAGAATCATCAACGTTCCTTTCATAGTGAAGAAATGTCTTGACACGTATCTGTTTTTCTAGGCATTGTACATGGTGACTATAGATTGGAGAATATGATCTTTCATCCCACAAAAGTGAGTTCATCAATATTTCACAGTTTTCCATTTCATCTTCTTGAATAACTTGTAAATAATAAATGACTTGTTTTTAGCCTGATGTGGTAGCTGTCTTGGACTGGGAACTAGCAAGTATTGGAGACCCAATGATCGATCTAGCTTATGCTTGTATGATGTACCACTGGCCACAAGAACTGAGGGGAATCTTTTCAAATTATGTCAAAGGTGTGAAGATCGTATTAGTTTATGTCTAAATTAACTTAAAATTAAAAGAGTTTATTATTTGACTCATGTTTCTCTTTAAAACAGGTGGATTTCCCTCAGAAAAAGAGTTGATTGGCCATTACTGTCAACAGTTTGATCGCCCTACTTCAATACCGCATTGGGAGTTCTATCTTGCTTTGAACCTTTTCAGAATGGCTTCGATTGCCCAGGTAATGCAGTTTGTGAAGCCTCTAAACCTTGGTGTTGAAAATAAAGATTCATTCTCAAAATTTCTTTCCAACAAGGCATTTGTCGAACAACTTTAATTGCCTAAGCCAACTTCCTCTTTCTCTTAAAAAACGTTGTTAGTAGAAACTCAGTGCTACTTATAGTCACCTCACATTGTGGTCTATTCCAGGGTGTTTATGCGCGCAGTTTACAAGGCAATGCATCAGCCTCTAATGCTGGAATGTATGGCGACGTTGTCCTACCGTTAATACGTCAAGCTTTGAGGATTATCAAGTCGTAAGCCTTTGTAAATAAATTGCAAGAGAGCTGCCTGTTGTAACAAGCCTGACGACGCACTTTTATACTTGTCTCTAGAGAGACACCTCATCCGATTGTTGGAAAGTCTAGCACGGATTTGTTTCCAATTTCTGAGAAAGCTAAAAAACTTTTGATCAAGACAAAAGTTTTCATCAAAGAACACGTGATGCCTGGTGAAAAGGTGATGAAATTTATTTCTGCTTAAAATCATCGCCGATATTTTATGAAAGATCGTCAGAATCGACAGTGTATGAAATTATGTCGGTTTTAGGAGTTCTTTGAATATTTATCAAAGAGTAAAGATCCCTGGCAGATTCCCCCAATTATAGAATCATTAAAGGTCAGTCATTGAAAGGTACAGTTAGTTGCGCGTTTTACTTTAATGATCAAGAAGTACGAATTAACAGTTTAGACGGCAGAATATAAAATTGTAGATAGGTACACGCATGTTGAATTGTTCTTCCCACGCCCTAACTCCGTGTGTATTTAGTAGAAGTTAGCGAAAGAAGAAGGTTTGTGGAACTTATTCCTGCCAGCAGTTTCTGGTCTCAATCAAACTGAGTACGCGTTGATCGCTGAAGAGACTGGACGGTGTTTCATTGCACCAGAGTGCTTCAATTGTTCAGCACCGGGTGGGTAGCTTCAGAGCCTTGGGCGAATTTCCTGCTGGGTCAGTAAGAGATGACCCTCACTTTATCTCTATGAAGAACAGTTTGGAACTAGTAAAGCTAGCCCGTCCGTATATCATTCAAGATGATTATCCTTTCAGATACTGGCAACATGGAGCTGTTACATCTTTATGGCAGTGCTGAGCAAAAGAAGGAATGGTTAGAACCGTTGTTGAATGGTGAAATGAGGTCGTCATTCTGTATGACTGAGCCTGCAGTCGCGTCATCTGACGCCACCAATATGGAGTGCGAGATACGGAGGACTGGGGACCACTACGTCATCAACGGACGCAAATGGTGGGCTAGTGGTAGGTCTAGTAGCAAATCGTGAATTGTCGTCTTTTTTGTCGTGAAGCTCAAACAATCACTCACGATTGAAAGTTTCATTTTAGGCGCAGGTGACCCAAGATGCAGGTTACTGATTGTGATGGGAAAGTCTGCAGATAATCAAGCACCAAGGTACGAATTTGAATCAAGCGGTAATCTGGTGTTTTATTGATCAAAGATTTATATACTAAGCTACTGATAAGGTAATTGCCATTGGTATATACCACTGTACTTCCAGACACAGACGTCATTCAATGATCATTGTTCCAATCGATACTCCGGGAGTGAAAAAAATTCGACCTCTGGCTGTATTTGGATATAACGGTATGACTGTTGTTTCTACTGGATATATGAGTATCATTACCAGTTTAAATCATAATAATTTAAACAAAAATAAATATATATTTTTTTGTCAGACGCCCCTCATGGTCATTGGGAAATAGCGTTCGAAAATGTTCGTGTTCCTGCCTCGAATATGATACTTGGTGAGTTCAACAGAAGACCGTTTCTAGTCTGTACCAAAACAGTACCCAGCCAGCGCGATGCACTAATTTCTTTCTTGCGAGTTCGCATGGCTACACTTCGTTGCTTCTACATGAGAGATCAATTTACCGAACTGATCTACCTTGCCACTCTGAGCTCTTTGTTCTTTTCTCTTTTAGGTGAGGGACGTGGTTTTGAAATCGCTCAAGGTCGTTTGGGACCAGGGCGAATACATCATTGTATGAGAACAATTGGCGCGGCCGAGAGAGCCTTGGAACTAATGTGTGAACGAGTGACGTCACGAACTGCTTTTGGAGAACTTTTAGCTAAAAAGGTTGCATTTGAATAGTACACTCTATCTTTAGCATTCGATTCTAGGGTACTGTTTTGTTTTCTTCCACAAGGTTCTTACTCTACAAATGTAATCAATGGTGAATTTCAAAGTTTCGACAATTTTAGGGCATGATTCAGCATGACATCGCGTTGAGTCGTGTGGAGATTGACCAAGCTCGTTTGATGACTCTCCAGGCAGCTCGCTGTATTGACTGCTGGGGAACCAAACAAGCTAGAAAACAGGTAAAACTAGTTTGGCACAAGCTTTCCTCGACTACGACGAGCAGTTGCTTCTAGTTTCTTTCTGATGTTGATTACAACGTAATTACAGAACTATACTCCTAGATTGCAATGGCGAAGATAGCAGTCCCTAAGGTGGCTCTCAGAGTTGTAGACCGAGCAATCCAATCGCATGGTGGTGCTGGCGTCTCGCAAGATACACCGCTGGCCTACATGTTTTCAGCATTGAGGACTCTCCGTATCGCTGATGGCCCGGATGAAGTTCATCTCACTGCTGTTGCGAAGAAAGAGCTCAAAGAATACGTCAAGAGTCATTTGTGAGTCGGTGTGATGATGTCACATTGCTTGTGTCCGCTTGCGGATGTCACGTCGTTAAATTGCTTAAATAATCACGGTTTGTAGTCAAAATGTTCTGGTCAAAAAACAGAGAAATGATGTACCAAAGTTGTGAGCCTGAAACGCAAGACATCACTAACAGTGATACTGACAAGTCATGACCTAAACAGACAAGCCATTGAAAGAAACAGCGCAAAGTCACGGAGGAAGAGCGCGCAAAATTATTCTTCCGAAAAATCGAGCGTTATTAATACCCAAATACAAACTATTGCTATTCTACTTTGATACAGGCAGAAATGCCGAGTCATTTATGACAGCGGAAAACCGTACATGGTCAATTTTCTCTTGCAATGACAGATGCGCCATTTCTGCATATTATGACGTCTCTTCACTGCAGTTTCGATATCTTTTGGGGGGGGGGGTGAGCTCAATGATTATCGTGCGTCACAAAGCCGAGTTTCCTAACAACGAAAAAAATATGTATGGCCATTAAGTTCTGTAGTGCACTAAAAGAACGTTTTGGGATTTCCAAATATTTTCTTAGCATATGCTCTTGGATTTTGATAATTTTGAAAGAATTGTTTTGCTGTGACACCCCCCGGAAGGTCAATATATTCTCGTACAAGAAGGCGTTGTTTCAGCTTTGCGCATGATCAGGCCTGACCACAGGAAAAGTATGGCGATTTGAAAGCGCAAATCCGCAAACTAATCGGTCTTTCAAGGAAGAAACTGTCTTTATGTTGATCTGATTTTATTGTTTCTTCAAAGCCTGAAGCCATGTTCAGTTGGTTGACTAAAAACGAGAAGAAAGACCCTATTGTTTTGCAATCTGTCGTAGACGGTTTGAAGAAGTTATACAAGACCAAGCTACGTCCTCTTGAAGAGCATTATCTTTTTAATGATTTTCATTCACCGCTAATGTCCGATGCTGACTTCACAGCGAAACCGATGGTCCTACTAGTGGGGCAATATTCCACAGGAAAAACGACGTTTATTAAATATCTTTTAGAACAGGATTTTCCTGGGTTAAGAATTGGTCCAGAACCAACGACTGATAGCTTCATAGCAGTTATGCATGGTGATCATGAACAAGTGATTCCTGGCAATGCGTTGATCGTCGACCCTTTCAAGCAATTTCAATCACTTGGTGTCTTCGGCAATGCCTTCTTGAACCGACTTTACTGCTCGGAGCTGCCAAATAAAGTGTGTGAAAGTATCACTATAATTGATACTCCTGGTATATTGTCTGGTGAAAAGCAGAGTGTCTCAAGAGGCTATGATTTCACGGGGGTCCTCAAATGGTTTGCTGAGCGGGTTGATCGAATTATCCTTCTTTTTGATGCGCACAAGTTGGACATCTCGGATGAGTTTCAGAGAAGTATTGACGTTCTACGAGAGTACGATGAGAAGATTCGTATTGTCCTGAATAAGGCAGACATGGTGACAACACAGCAACTGATGCGAGTGTATGGTGCCTTGATGTGGTCCCTGGGTAAGGTCGTCAACACACCTGAAGTAGCAAGAGTCTACATTGGTTCGTTCTGGGATCAACCGTTGCAGAATGATGAAAATAGGAAGTTATTTGAAGCAGAAGCTTGTGATTTGTTTGCTGATGTGCAGAGTTTGCCACGAAATGCAGCCTTACGAAAATTGAATGATTTTATCAAGAGAGCTAGACTTGCAAAAGTAAATTAACGATACGGTTTATAGTGTCTTTTAAAGCATATTTTCAGTTTCATTCTATCCAACTCATTACTGTGTTTGTTATTTTGTAGGTTCATGCTTACATCATCTCAAACCTTCGAGAACAAATGCCGTCCATGTTTGGCAAGGAAAAGAAGAAAGAGCAACTGATCAACAACTTGGGCGAACTGTATCGTAAGATCCAAAAGGAACACAACATTTCACCAGGCGACTTTCCAGCCATCACGAAATTTCAAGCAAAGCTCAAACCTTATGATTTCTCCAAGTTGCATAGTTTCAAGCAGAAGTTGGTCGATGATGTTGACAAAATGTTGCAGAATGAAGTCACAAGACTGATGGCAATGATTCCACGTGAGAATGAGTCTAGCACACAGATTCAAGTTCGTGGCGGCGCGTTCTCTGTAGGTGATTCTGTCCATAATCCCTTTGCGTCTGGGGCAGGTGAAGGCATCCACTTTGGAGCAGGCTCAGATGACTGGATCATCGCCTCGTCCAAAGAGAAATATGATAGGATCTTTGAGACGCTCAGTCCTGATGCAAATGGCAAAGTTACAGGTTCGAATGCAAAACGTGAACTTGTGAAGTCCAAGTTGCCAAATACAGTTCTAGGTCGAATTTGGAAGTTATCAGATCTTGATAAAGATGGAATGTTAGATTCAGATGAATTTGCTGTTGCTATGCATTTGATTAATATCAAGCTAGATGGAAATGAACTGCCTGTCGAACTGCCAATTCATGTTGTACCACCTTCAAAACGCAAGGGTTACTCCTTAGAATATGACTGAATATTTGAATATATGAGACTGAGATTAGCAGCTTTGCGAGGTAAAAAAGGGATGGGACAATTCTTGTGATGAGTAAACTATAACCAAATATAGCAGACGTGTTTTGACTGTTTGCTTTGCCTAAATGCCATTTTAATGTTTAAAATAATTATTTAATATTGAATGTCAGGTATTGAGTAAAGTGATTTTTAAGGGTTTATACTTATAAAACTCTGTAGTGTCTGGATGAGATATTCTGAAGTTTATTAAACCTTAAGTTGATTGCCAGTGTAGTCAAGTGTAATGCCAAAAAAGTATATTTATACTAGGTATTGCTGTTGTTTAGTGGTCTACCTCGCGCTGCCTGCTCTGTTTTGTTAATCTACAACCAGCAGCGACCTTGGTTTTGGAACTGATTCCCAATTCCCCGACTGGACGCGGTCAAGATATTGGACATAAAGAAGCGAAGTGTAAAATTTGAAAAATGTTTTTTTCTGGAGCTAAAAAAGAAATTGAACAAATGCCTGAAGCTGCTCAAGCAAGAATTAGAGCAACTGTGAAATATGCAAAGCTTTGGTAAGCCTAATTGTACATGAAGTTACATATGTTTCAATGAGTATAATTTGATGCAAATTGTCCCAACATGCTTTCAAAATTTTGACAATAAATTAAGTATTAGCTACTTGGGATAATATGGTGGTATTTACTTTACACTAAATGCAGATAGTTTCTTTTGCTTTTAAGACGTCTATCTATAAAATTGGTAAAACATGTTCATAATTTAGAGTGCTTGTGGAGGAGATACTTCGTGTAATAGTAATATTATAGTGAAGCGTACCATTTATAATAGTTTCTACTACCAGTGTGGTGAAGCTTTCTGTGTCTAGGGCTGGTCTTGTTGTTCTAACTGCTGGGGTGTTATATGCAACAAAACCGTATCTTGATAAACTGCGAAGTGAGGACACGGTGCAGAATGCTAGACCTCGAGTGAAAAGTGACAATACCAACCCATGATGAAGCTTGTTGGTACAATTCATTGGCAGTGACTATAATAATGTCAGTTTGTTTATTTTTAAAAATCTAGTGATTAGCTATTTGTACATGTTCCTTTATAGGGTGCTCCTCTGCCTCCTTGAAATGTGATGATTGTAAATAAAAGTGAATAAAGTGGAAGCAGCAGTCTGAGTGCCAAACAGACAGGTCAAAAACAGCTCAAATATATATGACAGAAACCTTTCAATATATGAATAGCACCTAAAATGTTTTCGTTGGCTTGATTTTAACCATTTTGGCTGGTTGCGTCTCTTGGATTTAACTTTTCTTTTAACTGAGCCAAGGTTCCCTGCTGACCCCCTGCTAAACATTAATTTAGAGACTCGAATCAAAAATTTACGCCAACATTGAGAGACATCAATCAAATGACATTTCTTTATAAAATGGTTTATGTGAACTACTTCCACTGATTGGCGCTTTGCCTTTTTGAGGTTTTACGAATTACAGTTGAAGTAAGTACTAATACCAATTATATAGAATTGTGGAAAACCTTGTATTAACTGTACAGCTCTGAAATTTGTTTTTGTTACTCCTCAGTGTTAAAACATGCATGAAATCTTTATTCTTTGCTGACCAGTGTCTTCATGATAATCATTTCTTAGCAGCAGCTGCTGTAATTTAAAAATTTTCAGTGGCACTTTCTTCGCCTCAAGTTGTGTCCACCTTTTGGCCTCATGCTGAGACGCGAGCCACGTTTATCCGTTTAGATCGGTTTTGTCAAGTTCCGTATGGAGGGCTCTGACCCACCCCAGTCACAATGTTTGCTACATTATTACAACGTTGATTTAAGATAATCGACTTATTAGAACCTTCAAAAACCTAAATTACGTAATTGCAACATACCAACACTGGTAATTGCTGATAAAGCACGTGCGCTTGTAACCATGATTGATAGCTATGTGTTTGTATTTTAAGATAAAGCAACTACATGAACGAAGTACTTATTTTCCGATAGGATTATTCTGCTGTAAAACAATATTAGTGCAGGTTTCATTCTAGTCAAATGAATGTCGAGTACGTGATGATGGTAACTCATTAACTCGGAGGCGCAGTTTTTTTAGACGCGAAGTCCTTTAAGTAATATTGCGGCGAAAGCTTTCGTAAGCATTATCGTTTTTCATCGCGGGACTGTTTCATTTTCGGAGGCATTAAAATTTTATGACAATGAAGTGTATATATATTTTTGTTTTTCTCTCGAAAATGTTCAGCCAATAATGATACTCGCTAGTTTTAGTTTGCACTTCAGTCGTCACTGAATCAATTTTCGCCTTGTTTAAACACAGACATCTTGAGCACGCGAGAGCAAAACGAGCAATTATTTCGCAACAACTTTAAAGTTTGGTTAAAACGTCAACTTCTCGGCTATTGGGTATCTAACGTGGATTAATGTGAAGATTGTGATTGTCCAATCCCGTGTTCAGTCCAACAGGTCCTCCACCATGAATTATTCAAGTTGCATAAATATACGAAGTTAGCAGCTATCTGAGTATTTTGGCAAGATGAATGATGGCTAGTGGAGGAGTGTACGCCGAAAGTTTAGAGTTACCTGAGATTCCTGAAGTTCTTGTGAAAGGCAGTACGTTTCTTAAGTGGGATGATGTAAGATGGCAAGATTTTTATATTTCAATCATTTGTAATCATGGAATATTTTGTTTGTAGCTATTCTTTCGCCGTTACTTAATCGAGCTGAACAAGGGCAGTTTAATATCCATGTCTGACTTCGCTCCCCTTTGCTTTCTCAGTTGTTGATCGCTACGACGGTTAGATCATCTAATTTACCTTTGAAATTTTACTTGAACTAAACTGGAATGTTTATATACAGGAGAGACCATGTTATTCATTCCGTATAGCCATCTCGTATACACGTTGACATTAACAACAAGCTGCCCATCCGTCTATGATCAATCGTGGTTTGTGGTCACTACTCTGGAGATACTTTGCCTTGAATTTCAGCGCGAAAACGCGGTTAGATTACGATCTAGGTGTCTTGCTTTGTTTATCTAGGACTCCGGTTTGGTTCAGACATGTACGCTGAAAATCGACCCTAATGGTTATGTTTTATTTTGGAAATTTGAAGAGAAAGCGGTAATGTTGTCCATCATATATATTCTTAAATTCTCCGCGTTTCCTTGGGTTTTCTACTGCTACAGATCCAAATATGTTGGCAATTATTTCGTGTTTGTAGGTCATGTTTTTAGTATGTAAATTTGAACTCAAAACTCTGAATTGTTATTTAATACAACATTGTTGCTCTGCTTAGTTTATCCTTCTTGAATCTTAATCCTTATAAGTACTTTCAGTCAGTGGACATACATTGTGCGTTGCAGAGATTTCCTTGTTTTACTTCGAGTTCATCTTCCGACTTGTGTTTCTTGATCAAAATCATTTTGGCATGCAATATCTCAGAGTTGTTTCCTTTTGTTGTTTAGGAAACCGAGTTGTTGGACGTTATTCAAATCAATGATGTCAGGACCCGTCGTTACGCTCGAATGCCGAAGGTAAATTGAACAAAACTACCAAACTGATTCCATCAGTTCAACACTGTTCTTCCTAGAAATCCAATAAATGTCATCTCTTATTGATCCAGTATTACTGCTGGAGTAAACTGGAATATTTAGAGACTATAAACCCGATGTCTCGCTGACCTGAACTTATGTGATTATATGCTACTATATATAATGTTCATACTGCTATCTGAATATTGCAATGTTACATCAAGCTTGCAGGAGTAACTGGGGGCCACGGCAGATCCGTGCAAACCCCATTCATAACTAGAAACTTCAGAAACTTCCCAATCGCGTACACAGTTGCTCATAAATTAAAAGTTAAATGCACAACGCAACTTTAATCATCTGACAGTGACCCATATTGTTTTTAATTATTGCTTTCACTTCGCTTTAGAATACGTTTAATTTGGAGATAGTTTGCGCAGCGACATTGAAAGCAATGTCTGTAATGCTGTAAAAGTGTTTTTTGCACTTCGACAGTTCTCTGTTAATGCCCGTTATCAGTGCCTTGATGATAGAACAAAGAGAACTTTAACGGAAATACAAAGATTCTAACAATCCAACTGATTGCATCCTTGAGCAGGGCCTGCCCTCCCAGACTGCGGCCTTTAAAGAGACTGCAATTGTTCAATCATTAGATAGGAAGAAATTTTTGTGGTTTGTACATTTTTGGCAGAATTACAACATGGTCGATGTTTTTGTGAAGAAATCCACAGTTTTTTCGGATAGATAAAATGTACATGTAGTCGATTGTTTTGTTTTTTCTCAATTGTCGCGGAACAAGACGTTTCCTGCGATGTATTATACATGAATTCATGATTATTGTTATTATGAACGAGCAATGCGCGCTTATAAGTATTGAAATTGCACAGTCGAGTGGGATGCAACAGGAATGTATATCCGTCACGTATCATTATTCAAATGCACCTTCTTTGAAATTTGCACCGTGTAGTATATTTTGCGTCTACAACGATGAGTCTTGCTTCAATAATGAAACGAAAAAACCCAACTATTTACGACCAAGTTTGTTTAAATAATTCGGAAGTAGAAAATTCACTGCAGCTGCTTCTACGATATTGAGCTCTCGATTGCCGTTTTGTTTAAATATATTTTGAAATTCTCCTCTGATTTTTCCATAATTCGATGTGTAGAAAGATACGAACACTACATGATGCATATCATTTTAAAATTTCTCGCTTTTCGTTTTCGTTGTCCGCGCAGTTTTTCCTGTTGTTTTGTCGTTGTTGACCCTGTGTAGTTTCACTGAAATCTTCAAACGGTCTGGCAAATGTCTCTAAAAACAATTTGCATTTGCTCTCACATCCTTTTGTTCTCGTTCCACACACTAAAAACAACATCGAAAGTGTCCGCATGCATTGGACAGCTATCAACATTAGCCAGGGCTCCTCATTTGAAACATATATGCTTAATCATTGTTAGGACTCCAAAGTGAAAGAATCTATAAAAGCCAGATTATCTTCGCCAGAAAACTTGGAAGATCGTTGCGTCACTGTGCTGTATGGACCGAATTTCGTCGAGACGAATTCTATTAATTTTGTGGCGTTGGATGTCGAAGATGCAAGGCTGTGGTTCGAATGCCTCTTGTCTTTTTGCCAGCATGTTCTACCTGCGAATGCAAGTCCGCTGAAATTTCTGGAAAAACAGTGAGTCGGTAATGATATGTTTGTTTAGTTCAAACAATATCAGGCTCATTTAATTATCGTTTAGGCACACAAAACTAATCGTTCAAGCAAATAAGGATGAAGCTGTACCAGTTCGACTGTGAGTTTTAATTAGCAGTGAAAGAACGGGTGTTGAATTCACGTCTTTTTTCTCCTTATCATGAGTTATGTTGATCTTAGGATTACGAAGTACCTTGCAAGTAGCAAAGATGACAAGAAGAAGGTGTATGACACGCTGCAATCTCTGGGATTGGCGAGCGAAAAGGTAGATAGAAGTAACGTCTGCAAGAAGAAGAAGATTGTATTGTTCATTCATAATCTTTCTTTCAGGAGGATGTCATCAAGATTTCTGATTTCACTTTGGATCTATTCTTGTTATTTATGGCAAGAATATGCAACAGACAAGATATCGATAAAATATTTGCAGAAATGTATGTACTTGGATTAGAAAGTGCTTGAACAAATTTCGATGAAACAGCACTAGCGTTTGTTTCTCGTTTTTCAGAGGCGCGAAAAAAAAGCCATATTTAACTGCAGCTCAATTTGTTGAATTTCTCAACAATTACCAACGAGATCCTCGACTAAATGAGATCCTTTTTCCTTATTACGACACTGAACGCGCATTGAACCTGATCTCTACTTACGAACCGAACAAACAATTTGCTAAGAAAGGTATTCAATGCGTATTTAAAGTAACTTAGACGGGGTGGGCGTTTTATGAACGCCTGTTTAAATAGAAAACTTTAACTTCGTGAATGGTTCCTCTTTGAATTTTAGGCCATCTGTCCGTGCAAGGCTTCAATCGATATTTGATGAGTGAACACAATAGTGTGATAAATAATGACCGTTTGGCTTTGCATCAAGATATGAACGCTCCACTTTCACATTATTTCATTAATTCTTCACACAACACTTATCTTACAGGTAAAAGAAAGTTGTTGCTTATCTGCGTGGGCTTAAAAACTGAAATATTTCTTTGTTGTTGTTTTTCAGGTCATCAGCTCACCGGAAAGTCTTCGGTTGAAATCTATCGTCAAGCATTGATGTCGGGGTGTAGATGTGTTGAGCTTGATTGCTGGGATGGAAAGGGAGAAGATCAAGAACCTTGTATTACTCATGGCCTCACATGGTGCACTGAAGTCGCTTTCAAGGTACGACACTGCTGATTGGATGGTCGCCATCACTCTTCATGCAAGACAATCACTGATTGGTCCTCATAGTTCTTGATGTAGACTCTCTTGTGTATAATAACATACATGAAAAAATTTCTCGATTCTGATTGGTTAAGAGCAGTGGAATTTTTAGGAAATACAGTGCAAAAAAAGGAAATTCAGTGCAATTTTTCAAAATTTTCTTAAATTTGTTCAAAAAAC
>JAODVM010090983.1:0-16669 GCA_025400095.1 Phenganax marumi | reverse complement strand
CTGCATTTATGGTACGTAAAAATAATCGAACACGCAGACTTAATGTATACCCTATATATATTTAGAATAAGCCCCCCTCTTTTTTAAGCCCCCCCCTTAATGGTGTTTCAAAAACAATAAGCCCCCCGGGGGCTAAATACAGAAATTACGGTACTCGGAGCAAAGCCAAACTGCCAAAGGCGCCCCTTTGCTCATATTTGAAATTTTTAAAACACTTTTCAGAAGCTTTTATAGTTCTCGTGACAACTGTTTCTCGCCCTACACTCCCACGTTACTATTAAACGTGATGCATGCAGAAAAACGCCTACAAGCAATTATCGAAGGAAAAACGATAAAAAAGAATGTCTGCCTTATTAATGTCTTGTTATCAACACCACAGACGTGTAACTTTACAAGAGATATTAAATTGTACTTAGTTACAGATATACCTAAAAATATTAGTGCTTATTACTACTTACACGCAAAAAGATTGAAAAAATTACGAACTTATTGTTGAGTAGTTTAGTATAACGTAAAAAATAGCTAGCTTTACTGGTTAGAATAACCAAAGAGACATTTATTTAAGAACGATCGTTTGGATCTTTCCGTTCGTATTTTTGGTAATATGAATTCATGTTCCCGTTGTCGTAGTGATCGCTGCGTTTTACCTGGAAGTAAACCCATATAACGTATGTTCCGGATTTTTCCTTATGTAGCGATACTTATGATTAAAGTATGAATATTACTTAAAGACACGAAGGCCTTTAACAATACACGTCTGGCTTGACTTTTAAATCAATTTGTGCTAGTCTTTATGTTTGATATTGTAGCTTGTGTTTCCTAGCAACACTAACGGTTTCGAACATTCTAGCTCGTTTAGAACGCCAACACGACACACATTATCGCCACTCCCTTGTTGACTTCAAAAAGTTTTTATTTAAATGTAAACCATCGAAGTATGGCTGACATCTATGCATACCCTACTAATATCTCCCGTAGTCAGAGTAGAAAGATATCTCACCCGTTCGCTGCGCTCACTCGCGCGCGCGCTCATTTCCGCATATCCATGTATCATTCTCTATTGATTCGAGGTGGGCTTATTCGGTTGAGGCGTTTATTAGAAGCAATACGGCGAATAGGCTTGGAAGTTTATGATACACGGTTTCGGTTGCTACAGTAAATTGAAAAGCGAAAACTAAAAGAGGTCAAACTTCTGTCCAGTTTGATGTTGGTGAGTTAATTACAAAAACGGATTTCTGCCCAAAACTATCATTCAAAATTTGTTCTTAATCAAACTGCATGAGCATGTACCAACAACTGCGCAAATTATGTAGCTGCATGTACAGACTCGATAATTGTAACTTCAAAATACTAAGGGACTGCAGAGTATGTTTTGGATTGGGATGACTTATGTCCGTTGAAATCGTACAATCCGTACAGAGTTCAAGGCACTGACATATATACATCTGGACTGCTTGCTGATTTTATTTGAAGAGTCAGCGATGTCGCAATACTCTCATATTCGTCAGCCTTCATGACTTTCAATTGACCACGCAAGCCTCAAGTCAAAACGCATAGGAGCAAGCAGTCTAGATGTCTATATGTCTGTGGTTCAAGGGCATGGGAAAATTTTTAAATCTGAAGCCTCTCAGAGCCCTGGAAAGGCAACCACTTCTACTAGGTGCGGTTTAAAATGCTCCTTAAAGTTCTTCCAAAAAGCGCATTTAAATGCTTTCAGTAAAACCTTTGTATTGTGAAACAATTTTCTAATCAAAGCACAAACCCACGTGTTTTCGAAGACTCGGCATTCGTATCGAAATATTGAGGGGGGGGGGGGCGGCGATGGACTCCAGCTGCCCCATCCCCTCTGCTTTCGCGGCCACTGATACTACATGAGTTACACAGTAGACTGGTATACATACATTTGTGTTCAGAGTGGAAGGATATGTTTTGATCTGGCGTATAGTCGGCAGAGCTGATCTTGCTTGATGAGCGCTGAAATGTTGTCACCCAACTCAATCCGAAATCGTTTTCTTTTTAGATATGCGACGTTTGTCGTCAGACATCCGTTTGTTATCCTGGCATTTATTTTCTCGTTGGTGGTGTTGTGTGGAATATTCAGTTTCGTTCCTCAACTTGGCGCTCCGCCATTGCCGGATTTTGCTGAGCCTGTTAAGGTATGGTGTTTTTTACCGGATAAATGTGTCAAATGTGTGGGAGAGTGGCTTTATTCTAAATCCAAAAACTAGTAAGCAGCCGATATACACCATAGTTTCTTGTCTCCAGAGTTTAGCAAACCTTTATCTATCTATCTGCGGTTTATCCATCTATCTAATATACCTGTCTATCTGGGTACGGTTGTTCGAAAGTTGGATAGCGCTATCCACTGAATAGTGAATTTTTCAACGTTCATAAAATCGGACGAAAAATGCGGAAACGTTCATTTTGGTCTACGCTAAAAATATTGGAGACTTCAATACAGAGGTTCAGATCTGACTTCCACTACCGCTACCACTACCTTTTGCTACCTAAACTCACATTTGATTGGTTAATCAATTAGGTAAGACACATCTCATTGGTTAGTCTTAACAAATGGTAGTCGTATTGATAATGGAAGTCAAATCTGAACCTCTCTATTCTGTCGGCACCAACCAACCGTAACTCTATGTAATAACGATCAGTGGAATTTTTGATTTTCGCGGGAAGAAGTACGTTTTAATATTATCCCACTGTGTTTTGATCGACAAATCAGCGTTCTTGATCGCATACGTCAAAAGAGTTGTTGATGCCCCTGAATTTGCTGAATTTGCAACCGGTGGTCCATAAATATTCAACCTATCTTCGGGGTCATATCGTTCATTTTTTTTCGATTCAGAAGACGACATAAAAGCATGCAAATGCTATAAAATAAAACAACACGAGATCAAAATACACAGAGTTCCGACACAGATGAGTGACTAGCCGATGTCCGACTGCCCCAAAATTGAGTAAGCCGATTTTCCTGAGATTTCAATGGCTGCCATTAACCTAGCAAGTACCCTACAGAAAGGCATTTACCCCCCCTGAACAAATGATTTTCAAAATGGCACCCGGGGGGTGACGGTCTCTGTTTGGGGCACTTGCTAGGTTATTGGCGGCCACTTACGCCAAAATCATAGGCTTGAAGACTAAGTCGGACATCTGTTAGTCTCTAATCAAGTCGGACATCTGTTAGTCTCGCTTGACGTTTGTAAACAATAAAACTGAGTCCGCGTTCATAGTGCGACACTAGTCCTTTAATTCGTCATGTTTTATCATTTTTCAGGGATTCGAAGCACGTGGCACAGTGATCAGTGATCGTTGGCGAAGTCAGATGAACCTTTTCTATGACGAACATAGTGGTGGTGTCTCCAGAGTTCCCGCCAAATGCGGGATTAGAAACCCGATTGGAGAACAACAGATCGGAGATGCTCCTGCGCTGTGTGATAAAACCCAAACATTCAACCAGGGTAAGCTCACCATGAAACTTGTTTTCAGTGCTGGAAACGGTGGCAATATGTTAAACGCAAAGAACCTAAAGTCCGTTTGCCGGATGGAAGAGAGGATTCGAAAATATGATGATTTTTACAGTCATTGTCACACGGCAAATGGAACCCAGCGTTGCTGTCCTAGTTGGTCTATCGGGTACTACGTCGCACTGCTGAATGGTAACCCGTCGTGTTTGAGTATAGACGACGCTGGCGTGAACAACGTCAGTGGCCTTCTAAAGATGTGTTCCAGGTTCTACCATAATGGTACTTTAAAGCCAAATTGCTGGGATTTTAGTGGGCATCGAAAACATTCGTCAATATGTAGTCTTGTTCCGGATCAATGCACCAGGTTCGATGCCGTTTATAATATACTACATTATTTAAGCGATAAACATTTTCTGGCCGAAGCCGGAGGATCTGATTCGAGCTTGTTTCTGAGATATAGCCTCGTTCTTGTGCCTGTTAAAGAAAACAGGGTATTCCAAGTCGATATTTATAAATCACTTTTAAGAGATGAAATCAGTGATGGGGACGTAGTGTTGTCTGGATATGAATTGAGCCACCTGAAGTATGAAATCTTCAATGAGAGAATGCTTGGTGATCTATATCTTGCTGCTATTGCAATGTTCTTTATCATGCTGATTGTTTGGGCCTACACACGTTCTTTCCTCATAACATCATTAGTTGGACTCATAGTAGTGTCCAGTTTGATCATCGCTTATTTTATATACACCAAAGTCCTCGCCATGAAGTTCTTTCCGTTTTTGAACATTCTGACGTCCGTCTTTTTGGTTGGAATTGCGGCCGACGACGCTTTTGTTTACATGGATATTTGGAACCAGTTTACGAAAGAATGCAGAGAGACACGCCGCCACGCGGTGAGCCGCGAGGAGCGAGAACAGGAGTTGATTACCATCACAGTTAAAACAATGAGGCACGCGTCGTTATCGATGTTCGTTACCAGCTTCACGACGTCTTCGGCGTTTTTTGCGAGTCTCACGTCGGATATTACTTCGATTCGATTGTTCGGTCTGTATTCAGGGCTCTCAATTTTATGTATGTTTTTTTTAATGATGACTTGGTTCCCTGCCGCCGTTATAATTGAGCAGACTGTATTTTCTCGCTTTTCCTGCTGTCCCGCCCAATGCAGCAGCCTAAACGGGAGAGGCACTCGAATATTTAAGAAAGTCATTGAAAAACTTGTGTCAGTGCATACAACAGTTTTTATCGAATTCCTGCCGCGTGTCGTATTCAGGTTTAGGTATTTTTGGGTGTTGTTTCTCTTTCTGCTAGCAGGAGGCGGTGTAGTTGTGTCCGTAGGCAAACCAGGACTGCAGCTGCCCTCGTCCCAGGACTTTCAAATGTTTCACGAATCGCATGAACTCGAGAAATACCCGCTGCAGTTGAAGAAGAATTTCCACTTTGAGACAACAAAGAGATCAAGTTTTCCGATTAATCTAATTTGGGGGATTAAGGCGATTGATTCAGGCGATCATTTCGATCCTTACGATATGGGAATTCTCGATTGGGATAGCGATTTCGATATAGCAAGTGAAAAAGGGCAAGAATGGATCTTGAATCTCTTGCATCACTTGAAAAAACAACCGTTTTTCGCTAAAAGTCAACGATTAGGCCGACGGTGTTTCATCGACGAGTTCTTCTCCTACATGCGCAAGAATTGTACCCAAGAAAACAAAATTTGCTGCAACAGTTCAAAATTTCCGTACGAAGCTGAAATCTTTTCCAAATGTATGTTAGAAATGCAATGTTCTAAAATCAGAAAGGCACAATTCACTAGTCTGAGTATAACAGATGGTGCTCCGTTGTTTGATTCCAGCGGTCGACTCCGAGCCATTTCATTGAATTTCGACAGCAACGTGGCGTTCACTTGGTCGTACGGTCCGGCGGATAGTTTTTGGAATGACGTTGAAAATTGGGCTCGCAGTGAGTTCGCCGATGCGCCGTCGTCGGCAAATGGCTGGTTTATAAGCGAATTACAGTTCTACGATTTACAGAAAAGCTTGCAAAAAGGAACTTTTCTATCAATGGGCATTTCTCTTGCTATCGCGTTTGGAGTAATGTTGATTACGACTAGAAATGTGTACATCAGTGTATTTGCTATTTTTACGATTACTTGTGCCTTGGGAGTCACTGTTGGCTCGCTAGTGCTCATGGGATGGAAATTGAATATTCTCGAGTCCATTACTTTGTCCGTGTCTGTGGGTTTGTCTGTTGACTTTGCTTTGCATTACGGCGTCGCATACGTTCTTGCCTCGGATAAATCTGACAGGAAAACTAGAATGTTTTTTTCAATGACGGGTATGAGCTCAGCTATCAGTATGGCGGCTTTCACCACATTCATTACAGGTTAGTACATTTATGTCACAGGAAATCCTGTACCTGAAGAGAAAGTAACTTAATCCTATAGTACTTGATCAAAATTTATCCCGACTCAAAACTGGATCATAATTATTGTGGATTTCAGATAACTTTTCAGCGGGCATTTGCGAAGTTCATTACGATCTCGCCAATTGCGTTCTCAAATTCAGAAGCTGGGAGTGAAAAGTTATTTGAAATGGGCTTATTGAATCCTTGCACTTGATCAAAATTAGTATACAATTTGAAACTCGTTCAAGAAAAAGTTTTGAAAAGTTTTTTGCTCAAAATGTGTCCCTTGATGAGTAGTTTAATCCCTCAAAGTTTCAAAGAATAAACAGTGCTTCAAGACCGGGGGCCGGTTGTTCAAAGGTGGGTTAGCAGTTATCCTAGGTTTAAATTTAACGTACTTTTTTATATCCCGGTCTTGAAGCACTATTTATTTTTTGAAACTTTCAGAGATTAAACAGCCCAATAAGGGAAACATTTTGAGCAAAAAACTTTTCAAAACGTTTTCTTGGACGAGCTTCAAATTGTGGTTAAAGTATTACACTAACCCGGGGTTAAGCTAACCCAGCTTTGAACAACCGGCCCCGGGATAATTATAAAATGGTGGGTTAAATTTAAACCTAGGTTAACTGCTAATCCCACCTTTGAACAACCGGCCCCAGGCTTTTAAGGCCCGTTATAGCGCGGGTGATTTTGCTGCGAATTTCCCAGTGGAATTTCCTCCGCGTTGCGTAGGTGATTAAGTAGCTTGACTGTCTAGTGCGTTGGCAAAAATGTTAGATCAATTATACTCGCCCGATATATCAACTCCATCAAATCCTTCAACACGAGAAAATTCGCGGCAAATCTTACCCGTGCAAACGGGCATTTAGAATTGGATCATAATTAATTCTGTCCTTGGATTGGATCAAGATTATTTCAATCCAAGTTAGTTCAATCCGACAACTTAATCGTTAATTCAGACTTTGAATCGGATAGAAATTAGTTAAATCTTGGGACAGTCGTAATTTCTCAAGTAGTAACAAATCTGCGAAGAACACGCTATATACTTTTCTCACAAGTACAGCCCTGTTTTGAAAACCTTTAAAATCTTTCTAATTTGTACAAAATTTTTGCCTTCCGCAGGTGCTATTTGTGCACAGTCAAATGTACTGTCCTACATTCAATTGGGTCAGTTCCTAATGATCATTATGTCTGTAAGCTGGGTGTACTCGACCTTCTTTTTCCAAGCATTATGCTGTATATTGGGACCAGAGAACGACTCGGGCCAGATGACAGTTGCAAAGTTTAGAGCAGGGTTCAAAAATCTCAAATCATGTTGTTGTTATCGAAATAACGACTGGGATCACTATCAAGTCGTGAAGAAAGAAGATGGCACTGAGGTGAAAAAGCTTGTAAGAGTCGTATATATAAGGTAAACAGGCGAACAAGCAAACTGGTTTACAAGATCATAGAGAGCGTAAGCAAGCGGCGTTTTTGACGACACGGACGTCGACCGGAAGCAAACTTGATGTTTTCCACCAATCACCGGGCTTGACCCAGTCCTTTGACGTTTCTCATGTCGTTCGTGTTGTCAAAAACGCTGCTTGCTTAAGCTCTCTAATGTCTCTAATCTAATGCTCATAGGGCAATCATCTAATGTTTACTAAACTTTTTTTAGTTGAAAGAGTGGAAGAAATTTCAAGAGGAGGCCGCTAAGAGAGATCATCGGAAAATTGGACAGGTGCATTATATAAAGAAATACATTGAAGCTTTATTTAATCATGGTTAAGTAGCCAAATCAATAAAATGCTGTCTTCTTGTGGGGTCCCTGGCCTTAAGGATGGTTTTCTAATGGTCCTAATTGGCGGAAAGATGGAGGCACGATCTTTCTAATTCTAGACAGCCGAATAAGAGCAGCTTCCAAGTGATTTATAGCGAAGCGATTTTTGTATGGGTAATAGTATGATTTCGAATACAACTTGAAAAAAAAACATGCACGAGTGAGTTTTTCAAAGACGTTTAAAATTGTGGAAGTCCAAAAGACGAGTGCAATTTCAGGGTGTTTTTTCAAATTGCACGAGAAACCATACTATTACTTGTTCATAATATGTATGAAATAGTTTAGAATCATGTTATAAACTCAACCAGAACGGGTACTTTTAGTGGTATATTCATTTATTGACTTGTGTTTAAGCCCCTGTATTTTGCTGTCTGTTGCCAAAGAAAATCTACTGAAAACACCACCCATTTTTTGCACTTCGGAACGATTTTGTATTTTGTTATTGTCTCGCAATAGGCTAGCTTTGCCCAATCTTGGCCAATCAGAAAGCGTAAACACTAAAAGAAGTTTGCAGTAAATTTCTTTTTTTTGGCACTGCATTTCCAGAAAATTGCACTGTCGGTTTTCTATGGTATTTATTGTAAAATATTTTGGCCATTGAGACATCGTGTCTCTTCGTATACGACTATTACTACCTGAAAACGAGCCTGAACTCTATCAAGCGCTCACATTGCTGACGATTCATTGGACAGCCAAATTTCGTTTTTTGTACAAGTTAGGTCATGATTTTGTTTTTTTTTAGGAGCAAGAATTGTTCTTTTTTCACGACTTGAGTCCTGGCAGCTGTTTTTTCCTGCCCAACGGAGCTCACATATACAACACGTTGATTAATTTTATCAAGGTGAGGTTTCTTTCAAAGCAAATTTTTTCATACTTCCTAGTAGCTGTCAAACGTAGGCCATGGTCAGGAATGCCTGCAAGGAATGAAAAGGAATTATGACGTTTCAAGCGAAAGACCATCTAGATGACTGATAATCATTTTGTCCTATGTCACTTTGCAAGTAGTTAAAATTCGCGACTAAATCCCGTTTCTGCAGTCTGTTCTAATAATTTCTTTGTCTCACAATATTACTGGTCTGATTTAGTAACTTGAAATTCAGTTTTGCCATGCACAAAGACCAAGTAGACGCAACGACTTTCAAAATCCAAATTTGGTGCCATTTTCTCTATCACGTAGTGTTTTGAAGAATTTTTTTGCTGCTTCTAGCCCACTGTACAGCAGTGTATTAAACCTTTAGAGGTATTTCGGTAGCAGCTATTCGTAATGAGATCGTTTTTGTTTGAAACCTACACGCCAAACTTTGAGAACCTTAACATACAGCACATGACTACGGTGCCACATGGACAAATCTATATGTTTGAAACAGGCCACACGGTTGTATGTAGCGCTGAGGTTTTGCGTATTTTTTCTGCAGGAGGAATATTGGAAACGAGGCTTTCAAGAAGTTGTCACTCCTAATATATACAGCACTAGGCTATGGAAGACGTCGGGTCATTGGGAACATTATGCTGTGAGTGAAAGCGTTTTGCTGTGCGATACAACTCGCCAAATATGAAGCGATATGCAACTACATGCAGTTTCTTTCAAAGTTTTTGAAGTGAACTCTTTGTTTTAGGAAAATTTATTTAAGTTTGATGTGGAAAAAGAGACATATGCGCTTAAACCAATGAACTGTCCGGGCCATTGGTGAGTTGCCTTGTCATTGTTACCTTCAGAATAACAAAGGTTCTTTTGTTTTAAGACAATGGAATTGTTGTTTGAGAATTTTCTTTCAGAATTTTTTCTTTCAGAACAACTTTTCTTTTGTTTGAGAACAAACGTATATTTTGTTTGAGCCCAATGACTCTAAGGGGCTGATTACATGGAGAGCTTTCAGCCAGGGCTGAATTTCAGCCCGGGCTAAAAATCTCGTCATGTAATCGCACGATCGTTTTTACTAGTATTTCATAATTAGTCCTGGCTGAGTTTTCAGCCCGGGCTGAAAACTTTCCACATAATCGGCCCCTAAGAACAATGATTATTCCTTTGAAAACGATAATTCTTTTGTTTGAAAACAGTGCTTCTTTTGTTTGAGAACAACTATTATGAGAAAAACGGCTCTTTTAAACCATGGCATTTTCTTTCAAATTAAGATCAAGAAGTTTTTAATTCAAAATGATAGTAGCCTATGTGTTCACCTTTTAGTTTATCAAAGTAAAAGAACATTATTTTTTCGCTTATTACCAGCATTATGTTTGATCACCGTCCCCGCTCGTGGCGTGAGCTTCCACTGCGCATGGCTGACTTTGGTGTCTTACATCGCAATGAACTGTCAGGAACACTAAGTGGTCTCACCAGAGTAAGACGATTTCAACAAGATGACGCTCATATATTTTGTTCAATGGAACAGGTGAAGAAAATGTTTTTTCTTTCATCTTTGAGGTCTTCGTAATTAAATAATCACCAGAGATGTGGTTTGAAAGTTTGGCAACATTGCAACTTTCTTTAATCAACTGAGATCTTACCTCGAAACGTTTGGAATTCTTTTGTGTTGAAAATATCATGCCCAAATTTAAATTCTCTGATGTTTTGGCCATTTTTGGAGACGTTTTCGTTACAGTTGGTATAGTGTAAACAGTGGCTATATTTTCAGCACGGTATAATGAAAATGCTCAGAACTTTCACCACGGCGTTGCCCCATACTACGGATTGCCAACCGTAGCGTCACAGTGTAAACATGAACTGAAAGACGAAGCCTTGGGTCATATTTCCAATTTTACGACAGACTAAAGATCTATACAGAATGGTCACTCAGCATGCAACGTGTGCACGTTTTTTTTATGCAATAATATTCAGTTTACTGGCCAGAGTAGTGGGGGACATGCCAGTTCTGTGTGTTTATCGGCTAGAAAAACCAATCGACTGGCCAGAGTAATGGCGGTCACATGCGCAGCGCGATATGCGCGGGTGCAAAAACTTCAAAGATTCCGACGCAAGTGGCCCTTCTGTATAGATCTTTATTCTGTGACTGTACATACAGTGTGCACTATGCCCTTCCTTATTCCAGCTTTTGATCCTTTTGAAACGATTGACCTTAAGATAAGTTGTAAAGATACAAAATGTGGTGAAGATTTTTTTGTTATTTTAGATCGCGGACGAAATCGATGGATGTCTCGATTTTCTTCGCGCTGTCTACGGTACGTTTGGTTTTACTTTCAAGGTTGAGCTCTCTACGAGACCTGAAAAATACATGGGAGAGCTGTCTAAATGGAACGAAGCTGAAGCAGTAAGTTATACTATAGATTTTATATAATCACGCCAAGCAAATAAAGTATTGTGTATTATTGCTACGCGGGCTTGATTGCTGGTAATAAACATGATGCGTGGAAGATTGGCAGCTAACCGTCCCCGAACGCTTCCGCGAATTGAGTTCATCATAATGCTATAAAATGATCAACAGAGAAGTGTTAATTTCGCCTGATGTGCCCTAACATTGGGACACTCCAGTCTGGTGCCGTCATCACACATTATCACTACTCTGGTTTAGTAACTAAAATTTCGACACTTTAGGCTTGTGCCTTAAACCACGGTGTGTCACTATCGCGGCTTTTGATTATTAAATAGCTCAGTAGGAAGTAATATTTCAAGACCCAAAGTTTTCGGCACTCCCGTCTAGTGTCTTCCATCAGGAATAATCAAAGAGCTGCAATTACGCTATTTTTGCTCACGAGAATTGACTTTATTTCCCAACAAGAATAAAGTACGTACATCCGAGGCGCATATTGACTTTTGTCGGTTGTTTTCTTACTATCATGACTAATATAGTACCATTAATATGTTACTTATAAGCGTATAAGACAACATATTAAGCATGGAGGGGCAGGATCCTTCGACATTCACTGTTACTCTGTACATAGTACGGGAATTTTCCCATGCAATGAAATGGCTTGTTTGGCATACGTAGTTTGTTCACTTCTATTGGCCGATAGTTCTGTAGTAGGGCACTAGACTATATGCATCATATCATTGCTATTCTCTGTTATTTTGTAGAAACTTACTGAAGCTCTCAATAAGTTTGGTCAGAAATGGGAAATCAATCCTGGAGATGGAGCTTTCTATGGTCCTAAGGTACTACAGATTATCTTACCGTAACAGTTAGCTACAAATTTCTTAAATTTGCATGAGTTCATTGTAGCCAGGTATTTCAACTAGAGCCGCAAAACCCTAAAATACGCTAGAGTATATTTTCACTGCTCTGGTTTGATATATTTGAGGCCGGTTGTATGTGCTAGAGTGCAGTTTAGCGGACACCAGGTTTAGGGCTGAGCGTAAGGCCTGTTTTCCACTAGACGGAATTTTTCGAGCGAAAAATAAATCTAGCAACGTGATTGGCTTAGAAAATAATTCCCCGCGAAAAAGTCGAAAGCAAGCCAATCATGTCGGTAGATTTATTTTTCGCTCGAACAAATTCGCGTGGCGGAAAACCGCCTTAATGTGACTAGAGCCATACCGTGACCATGCGAATCCGGCACCGTGTAGACGGCCTGTTTCAAGGATCGCATTTTGCATGAGTCGAACGCATTCCTGATCATGCAAAATGAGGTAGTTGTGCTGGTTATCTTTTGCATTAAATGCATTCGACCCATGCAAATTGCAAAATTCGACGTTTGATGATATGGGTTGCCGGCGAATCTCGCAATCCTGAATGTAAAGGTCCGTTTGCCGGCGGGCGATGTTTCCTGCGATTTTTCTCCTCTTGACGTATGGGATTGAATCGATTTACTGACGAGTGTTTTATCAAGTTTATTGGCCCTCTATCACATCCTTCAAAACGAGAAAAATCGGGGCAAGAATCGCCCTTGTAAATCGGTCTTAAGGCAACACTTTCCCTGCTAGCTTTGTCTTAAACGTCGAATCGTATGAGAAAAGTAAAGAAACCTTAATTGTAATCAAAATCCTAGCGTCTACATATTGTAGGGACAACTGTTTGTCTATACTATAGTATATTCTGCTTGCAGATCGACATCCAAATTCTGGATGCATTACGTCGTTACCATCAGTGTGCGACGATTCAACTTGACTTTCAACTGCCAGAAAGATTCAATCTTTCTTTCGTGAGCGGCGAGGGTGATGAAAAAGTACGACCAGTTATCATTCATCGCGCTGTGCTGGGCTCCGTAGAAAGAATGATCGCCATTTTGACCGAAAACTTTGGAGGAAAATGGTAAGGAAATTATTTTATGGTAAAAATTGATGTTGCATTACCGAATTTTCAAATATTATGTCAATCATTGGTTTAAATGTTAACCATGTTCTTATTTGAACTGTCATATGTACATCGCTCTTCTCAATTATATTTCTTTGAAACGGCTTTGAAATAAGATTATCGTATTAAAATATTTACAGAATACTCGAGAAGAAAGTTTTTCGTTCGCTATGTTGTATGCATTTTAACGGGAGATATGCGTGTCATCAAACTAGAATATCGTCACAGGATAAAGAGAGACTGTACTGCCTTTTAGAGGTGCATCGTATCCTCGTATTTTATGAGAAAATACTGCGGCGGTTTACTGGCTGGTGGCTGCCACCAGGCCAGTTCAGCATGCTTATTGGCCAAAACATATGTTTTACTGGCTGCGAAACATGCGTAATGCGATAAGCTCGAGGACAAAAACTTCTAAGATTCGGACATACGTGCCTGCTTTCCCTCCTTGTCCTGTGGAGTCGTGAAAACATTTAGAAGATCTACATTAATGAGTAACGTCTTCACGAAGCTGAATAATTATTCATTTTGGTAAACCAGAGTAGTAGTGCTATAGTGTGATGGAGTCGTAGCGTTGGGTTGTATAAATGTTTACTTGCCGGAGCGGCATTCCGCTGTTATGTTTCTCACGTACGTAAAAGTTTCCATCATTCAAAGTTTTTTTGTTTTTCAGATATACATTAACAGATTTACACGTATTCATTTAAAGTTCTACAGTATAAACATTTCATTTTGTGATTGTGTATAAACGGATTTTTATTACAATTCAAAGTTTTACGAACGTGCACGTTCGTATGAAAAAGCGGCAAAGTAAAACTGACCTTAATTGCAGTGATGCTGTGCGAGATAAGGTAAAGACACTAAACTGAAGTGCCGAAACCTCGGGTTGGTTTCGCAAAACCGGAGTAGCGATGTGTGATGTAGGCAGTAGGCTGGAGTGCAATTACGTTCGGTTGTGAATTATTTCATGAGTTTAAACGTCAAATAAAAATGTTGACCATTTTCAGAAGTGCCCATTGTTTTGTTCTTTCTAAAATTATATTATCCAGTTGAAGTAGTGATTTGAAACCAGAATGTCGAAATTTAGATTTTAGCAGTTGTGTAGAATTTCTTCTCATTT
The DNA here is from genome assembly GCA_025400095.1 of Phenganax marumi. Lineage (NCBI taxonomy): Eukaryota > Metazoa > Cnidaria > Anthozoa > Malacalcyonacea > Clavulariidae > Phenganax > Phenganax marumi. The sequence goes on along the minus strand of JAODVM010090983.1, from coordinate 2,611 downwards.
TGATTCAGGCCGCTGTGGTTATCACCTCGTCAAGCAATTGTTGTCCCTGTCAGTAATAAATATGACGAGTACGCTAAACAGGTAGGTGAACTGTGAATAATATCTTGACGATTGTCATGGAGCGCGTGCAGTCTTTCAATTCTATTTCAAAATCATTTTCAGAAATTCGAAGTTCAATTTTTGCGCGAGACAACATGATATTCTTGACATTTTGCACAATCAGATTAACATGAAATGTGTATATGCAGTATGCATATCAATTCTTAAGGCTATTTACCATTGTAGCCGCTTTGCCGCCTTGGCAGAGCTGATCTTCTTAAACATAAGTTTATACTTGTTAATCAGCTATGGTGCTTTTTTAAACTGTTCGCGTTGCCCGCGCAGACGAAGCGGATATTTTTAAACATAAGTTTATAACTATTCATCAGCTATCGTACTTGTTTAAACTGTCCGCTTTGCTCACGCTGGCGAAGCGGATGTGTTTAAATATACATTTGGAGATACATAAATAGATATTAAATAACTATTGATAGATCTGCTACAGTGCATCTTTAAACTGTCCGCTTTGCCTGCACAGGCGAAACGGTCGCACTGGAAAATGGCCTTTAGGTCTGTTTTCCACTAGGCGGAATTTTTCGAGCGAAAAATAAATCTAGCAAGCGTGATTGGCTAGCAAAATTATTCCCCGCGAAAGAGTCGAAAGCGAGCCAATCATGTCGCTAGATTTATTTCTCGCTCGCACAAATTCGCGTAGTGGAAAACCGCCTTTAGGCCTGTTTTCCACTAGGCGGAATTTTTCGAGCGAAAAATAAATCTAGCAACGTGATTGGCTAGCAAAATATAATTCCCCGCGAAAAAGTCGAAAGCACGCCAATAATGTAGCTAGATTTATTTTTCGCTCGAAGAAATTCTCGTAGTGGAAAACCGCCTTTAGACTAGCAAACGAAAGTTCGCAGTATCGACACCTGCTGCGGCTTCTAAGTTTTTTGCACCGGTTATTTTGGATAATAGAAAAGTTACGATTTTATGGTTTTGAGTAACGTGTGCGGGTAGCCGGGTTTTTATTTTTATTTTTTGCAGACTTTTGCGAGGTCTTTCTAAATATTTTCCGGATATGATATAGACTATCGTGTCATTCAGACTCACACGTATCGCTGAAAAGCTACCCGTACCCATTATACGAAACCGTAAATCTTAACTTCTCTAGAATGTCTATGTCCGGAAGACACAAAATCTGGATATGCAGATTGGTTTAGGGTCAGGCCTACATAACGTATTCTGCTTTTCTAGACAAGTGGAATTACCAACTTGGCTTGGTCGAGAACTTATTGTGGTTACAGAAGACTGCATTTTTCATGTTTTCTTTCAGGTACAAAAGCAGCTTCATGACGCTGGATACCGCGCTGAGACGGACCTTGATCATGGTTCTACTTTGAATAAGAAAGTTCGCAATGCTCAACTATCACAGTATAACTTTATTCTCGGTTAGTAATGTTTGCATGTAGTTACATTCTGTAATTCAGCTCGCAGGGAACTGCGCCGGCATTCGCAGCGTCTCAGGTTCGATTCCTGGCAGAAATTACACTTGTATTTTTCCCAACTGCTCCTTTTCTGATCTTTACGCTATTAGTCTGTTTGCTCAGCATTATGCACTATTGTTAAACGACCCAATTGTTTACTGTACGCTTTTATAGCGGGATCTTTCTTTCGGGTCGTTAGGGGGACAGCGTCTTGAGTATAACTGTTCAGCAGAGCAGTTAACCACACTCCAATCGCACTCAATATCTCAAACCCAATATATTTAATTCAAATGCTTCCCCCACATGTGCATCGTGCGAGTGTTCACTCCCTTCTGTCCACTTACTCAAAATATCTGATTACTATTACATGCTGTTACACTAAGAGGCATTGTTCATTGTTCATTGTATGTTGTTCTCTCATGCTTATATTGATTATGACTTAGTATCGTATTACAATACGATCACTGAGCTATATATTACCTGGAGAGAGGACTCCTATTCAAAAACACTGAAGACCGGTGGCGGATTTTTGATGGCGTAAACAGAGGTCCTTCTTCTCAAGGCAATGACTACTGAGCATATCTTTTGGCTCTTAGTTGCCTTATTTGGCAAAAATGGAGCATGACATAATGCATTTTTTGCGGGGTGCTCGAAAATTTTCCCATTTTCAGGTTGATATTATTTTCAAAACGAAACTAGTGATTGTATGGAAAATGCCATTGAGGATCAAGAAATAAAGAATATAAAAATGCGATTATACTGCACTGACTGTGAATACTGATTGTAAAGAATTTAAGGTTTGATTATTTTGATTTGTGAATGAGTGGTCAAGACAACCGAGCTATGACAAAATGTATGCATCAGTGTGGTTTCGGACAAAACTTTATTTCAGTTTTTACAGTAAGCATGATAAAACCATATGATTTATGTGATACATAAACTTCAGCTACATATGGACGTATTACAAGGAAATATACTAGGCATATACATATAAAAATAAGCATGGCAAATTAGCATCCGTGTTTACTGTTTCCAAAGAGCAAAAGCAGGCACTTATTTGTCCTTGAAGACTGTATTCCCAACGTGAATAC
>JAODVM010090872.1:0-16674 GCA_025400095.1 Phenganax marumi | reverse complement strand
TATTTATATAAGATTTCATTTTCTTTTCTTGGCTAGAAAAGCTGCTCCATTTTCAAAAAGAGAAACTATCCTTTTTATTAATAAATCAAAGTGCATGGAGTAGGATTTGATTGGAATTAAATTTTGTCTTATTCAAACTAGTTGAAGCTCAGTAATAATGACTTGGATGGGATATCCTCCACCTTTTCACATCGAATGACGCTACGCACGTCTGTTTCTAACTTGGGTGTAGAATGAGCCGAAACAGAATCTATTCAATTGTCTCCTAATTCAACTTGGTTACGTTCAGCTTTTCAGTGTTTATTATTATTATAAATCTGTAATTATCCTCTTGAGAGTAATTAGCGTTTCGTTTGAATCTGGCATGCAGAGGGCGGGACGTTTCCCTTGACATCAAATCTCCGTATACAAAATCAAAACAATGCTATATCTTCTATACTCATTCGCGCTTTCATTATTCCAAATCTCTCGAGGGAGGGCCAATATCGGGCAACTCTGTCTTTGATCAGGACACACAAAATATATCCTGTTTAAGCAAAAATAATCTTTCAAGGAATATATAGTTTGCACGCAATTCTATTGTGCTTTTTTCCTGAGTGCATAGAAGCATTTTAAAAAGTACATGTTCCACCAACCAAGAGCTATTCGAACTTACCAAGGATAAACAATTGAAGCCAATTATAGGGTAATAATTGCAGAAAGCCTAATCCTCTTTTCAAATCACATTGTCCAACATCATGCTGTTTATACTACACCGTGGAAAAATATTCCTTTCAAAAATAAAATAACTTTTATCTCTATGGTATTATGGAAAGATCATAGGATTATTAAAGAAAAATAAAACCTTGTTTCTTTGATAATAATATATTTTTTATATTACTGTCAAGATGGCAGGTAACAAGATTAAGAACTTGAAATGCCGTGCTTACCATAATTTTTTGATACGACTATTTTAAAAGCTTGATGCTTGCTGTTTTTAAAGAGGTTTTTCTTTTTCATGAACAAAAAAGAACACTATAGTTCTTTATACTTCAAAGATGTGGTCATACACATTCCTCAGTTAGAAAAACAAATTATCTTTGTGTTCAGAGAATGGCCCTGAGCTGCAGGGAATATCCCGGGAACAAGAGCATGTTCCTGTGGTTTACCTTGGGTATAGCTAAAGGACTTTCACAACGTCTCTGCAGGAAATTACGGACGAGACTATTTATAAAAAACAACTTGAACTAGTGCATCATTCAGTACCTAATGATAACGCCACGGTCAACAAGTCAACACTAGATTCTTTGTGGAAAATTTCTTCTCAATGGGTTAATAAAGGACTAACTCATGTTTTTTATTCCTATAGACCTATAACCAAAGAACATTCAGTACCCTCTCATATTTATCCATTTAGTAATCAATACAAACGCTAACTCTCTAACTAAGTGGTGATTAAGTGTCATAGAACACCCTTTTCGACAACACGTGTGATGGCAAAATGGTTATCAAAAGAAAACAACTTTGAATAATTTCATTACAACTGTTGTTATTCCTGTAAGTTGCACGAGGTATATACTTTGTTTTGGAAACTGAGAGGAATGTTTTGCGACTAATCTGTTTAGTTTTTAACATTAACTGTCTCGTAATGACTCATTAGATCCAATTTCTCTTCAATTTTAAACGACAACTCCTCAAAAATTACTTCCATGTACTTGGCAGTGACCTATCGTCTTATCTTTAGAATGAAGACGTGCATATGAGAATATCATAATGAAAAAAAGTTCCCTGAGGACGTTGAATATTCACCTGCGCACACAGCACAATAAAGGTCGATCTGCAGACTGTTTTGAACTAATTCGTGTGGACGATATAGCAATGTTCTATACTTTGTGATTGTAATGCCTCTTTTTGAAAGAATTATGCATATCCCAGTCTTTTTTTACTCCACTTGTTCATTCTGTACATTCCCTATATAATTTTTTTCGTTTCCCTAGAGGGCTGAATTTTGTTGGAAACTTATAGCGCACAAACATTACCAATAACAACGATGAGGTCAATAACAGTATACACTCTTGCGACAAGAGATTACTATGAGGCACGAGCGAAATGTAACGGAGAAATTAAAACAGAGTTGAAATCAATTCACAAGTGAATGTAACTGATCTTGATAAGTGGCTTATATTGGCACAATATACATAAAACTTTTAAGTTTTGTATGTAAAGTATTACCAAATTTATCGGTTCCTTTAAACATACAGGAAGATTTCAGTCTATTTTTAGTCAACGTTAATTTAGCGTACAATATCATTAGTCGATGGAATTTTCTTTTTGTACATAACAACACCGTTGTGCAACAATGTAGTTGTTTTACACGTTGGTATATAATACCAGTTCTTATACAAAAAACTTTTATATATTTCATTCACTTGTTAACAATATTGCAAAAAGGCCTATCTATGGCATAGAAGCACATCCTGTGCATACACAGGCACGCGAGGACATAAAAGTGAACTTTGATTACGTTTGATCAATGGAATGTTCCATTCACCCACGTTTAGCAGAGTACTTGGGAAGTACTATGCGCGCATCTTTGCATGTGGTGTGTTTTGAAACGGTTGCCCTAGGGCTAGGCTTACAGCATGCCGTGTATAACTGCACGATAACTAATTAACTACAACGGTTGGCATGGTCTTTTATAAGGATTCCCGGTTCAGTATCGAAGCTTTTAGAAAATATTTTTGTGCTTTAATGAAAGTGTCCCACTTATAGCTACAACTTTTTTATGCAAAACTTTTACATAATTCAAATTACTTCTAAATAAAGTTCTGGCACCCTTAACTCCTTTTTGCATCTTCTGTTATTCATTGATTGTATTTGTTCATATCATAGTCCCCTAGCACGCGAACACTCGACAATCGTCTAGGAAACTAAGTACAGGTACTTAAATTTTGGCACGAAAACACAACGGAGATCTACCATAACGCTGGATAGGAAACATCTAAAACTCGATGTCATTCTTTGATTGCAACGGTTTTCCTCTAATTAGAACACAATTATACAACTAATTTGTAACACATCCTGGTTTGCTGCAACAGTGCACGAGTGACTAGAACGAGGATCTGCTTTCAAGTTTTGGTTAGAGTTTTCAATAAACTCACTAACTGCACCTGCTCTGATAATTATCCATGCTTGTCAAATGTTGATTTTAATTAGAGAGTACGTTTGTGTTCTGAGTGACAACTTTATAAATGTATTAATTAACAGAAATGTAAATAATTAAAGTAATATTCCAATAGGTGCAAACTATAGGATCGATAAGATAAAATAAGACGTTTTAAAGCAGGTATAGTATGCTTTAATCAACAAGATAAAGCACAAGCTTTAATTAACAATCTCTAGATATCAGTGTTTACCTTCCACAGAAGGAAATGCACATGTTAACAATCAATATATTTACTTCTATTATTGAAACGTTAAAAACATTCAACACTGGCAGTTACATAGTACGGCATATATGTACATAGCGTGTACCGACCGTTTCCGACTTCACGAGTGCATTTCCGACTTGACTCTCAGGGGTGACATCTTTAACTCCTACACATCGCAAGATATGCTAAATATTTTCAAACTTCTATGACAATGAAATGAAAGGTCGGAAGCGGCATAGCAAGATAACTATTTCCGAGATACACCCACCAACATAACTGACCAAGTGTAAGATAAGTGCAGCTACATCAAAGACACTTTATTACTTCGAAACTCCAAAACTAACACAATAATAAGGTTGCGAAGAAAAACAAACGACCATAATTTCCTCAGGTTAAGCTGCATATCGTCGTCAAAAAAGCTTTTTTGTTTCCTTGCAGAAAGATGATATGGCTCAGCTCAATCAAAGCGGCTCCAGAAGCCACCTTCAAATCATCATCTTGGTGCCATTTCCGTCGTCTGTTACGTCATCGTACTGCACAGAACTTCTTTCGCAAATAAAACTTGAACTTAACCTTGCAGGTTTTCCTGAATCTCAACAAGCACCAGCAGCAATATAACTTTCCACATGACTGCACGAAGGCAGACTGAGAAGATGTATAAAACTTCGTAGTTGGCATTGAGAAATTTTATTTGACATAAAGTACAGCTCCAAAACACTACTTTGCAGATCGCGATAACCCCACAAACATTTAGGTGTCAGCAAAAACTCTGTTCATATCTCGTTCCTTGTGATAATAAAGAAACCAAAGGTAGGCGAAAAATGAAGAGGTTACAAACAACATGGCAGTAGTAAATCTCACTACATCTTCGGCAGGATGTGGTAATGGCAGATCATCAATAAAAACAATAAATTCATCTGTCAAGTCACATAATGTATACCCCTCTTTCACAGCTTTTGCGCGAAAATGGTAAAGACCAGAGCCGCTAAACTCCAAAGAGCTGTTCAGTCTATCTTGAAGTGCAACAATGGGTGACGGATAGCCAGGGACAATCAAAGTAATACTGCGTATTACTGTATAGTCGGATCTCTGGTTTAGCTCCACTATGTAGTATGGGTCTACAAAGAGTCTTGTAGTGGTATCCTCTTGTATTACAGTAAAGTTTGGCCTGAACACCTCACCATGTATTAACCTATACACAGTATTGATGCAATCTGAGTAAGCAACCAACCTCGACATTGTAATGTTTTCATAATCACATTCACAATCACGACGGTAATACTTTCCACTGCACTGTTTATAAACCCTGGTCTTTCGAGAAATCTTAAATCTTTCTTTATACGGTGGTTTCTCTGGGTGTACATTGTACAAATTGGAAGACATAGGAATGCCTATTCCTCGAGAAGAAGGTGGTCTATAGTTTGCAGGTAGTTTGTAATGTCTCACAACACCGTCACCATCCCTCGGTGTCCCATAGAGAAATACGCTTGGTGAGAATGTAGTTGGGTATTCAAATACCAAGCGTTTGGTTGGTGGACATCCTCCGTGTACGGTAAGAACATTAGAAACACTTGGACACTTCAGTGATAGATATGGAATACTGAACGACATCTGTGACAATCCAGTTGTTCTTGCCTTTCGCCTCAAAATGACGTGAAGTGTGTGGTTGGTTTCATATTGCTGATGGGTTCCTCCGATAAAAAACAGTGAGGGATTGCTGACATGCATCGAAATCTGCGGCTCAGCTGATTCTAAATGCTGGGCCAACACTGCAAACTGCAGCGAGACATTATCTTGGGTATCTAGGTGACGTAGGGTCTTGTATTTTCTGGGAGCGACGATTGGAAAATTGGAGCAATCTTCTTCCTCAAGCCACCACATGCCAAAGCCTTCTTTTGGTTTGCTTGAATACACACGTGGTTCAAGTAGTCTCCAATGAGAGTAAGTCCCTTCCTTCAACAATGAATTATTCTGAAAAGATGCTGTCCAAACCCCATGTAGTGCCTCTATTAAACCATAGTTATGGCTGTGTATCATCAGTACCTTGCCAACATAGAAATTAGTGAAGGCAACATTGGGCGTGGCTTTAAACTTTCCCTGAGAAAAGCTGATAGTTAAAGAACTGTCCATCTTTTCAAGAACAGTCGTCGCAGAAGTAAGATCATACAGCTGCCATTTGCCAGACCTCTGATTGCCACGTGGTAATAAACTTGGGGAGAATCCAGGAGGTGGTAATCCATACATGATAGAAGCATTAATATACCTCATCAACAATACACTCATACCGTTTGCGAGTACCACAGTTTTTCCTACATCATGAGTTGACCATCCTGGACTAGCGATACTTAGTTTACACACCACATCATAAAACACTGAACTCAGCAGTGTAATCTCCAAATCTAATTTGAGCACAGGAGCCGAGAGTGGTGTTAAACCAATGAAATCTTCCATAACCTTACCTCTAGCTCTGGTGTAGTAACCGGTAGCGGCTTTCAAATGCGTTACCTCCGAGATATGAGCGGATCCACCTAAACGGCTTTTGAAAACCTGTCTAACCACTGGAGCACCAAAACAGAAACTGGCATTGACTGACAGTTGCTCAAACGGTGCGGCTGCAAACAAGTAAACATCTTGACGGCCAATGAATTGCAGCAATAAATGATCAGTGCAAAAAGACTTTTGGTAAGATTTGAAGTTGATCTTCTCAATGTAATAATCGCCGAATAATGATCTACTTCCGTTTTGCGAAAATCCTTTCATGGTCTCTAGTTCATCTACTAGAATGAAATCGAGAAAACTGGCCAAGGTCTGATAGTATATGGCTATTAATCTGGAGGTTCCGATTCTACCATTCAGGATTTTTTCATGGTTTGTCAGAGCCACGATGTTGTCCCCATACTGTGGAAATGATAATGCAGTTATCCTTTCAAGACTTCGCAACTCTGTGAGTTGCTTGAATGAGCTGCCGCCATCGCGAGATTTCCACACCTACAAAAGTACAAAAAACTGTTCACATCAGACGCCGGAGTTCATTTGTAATTTATTCACTGCAAAGGTGTATATTGACTATAGGTAACTTTTTCCATACTGTGCAAACTTACCTCAGAACCGTAGACGAATAATGTATTTGACCAAGAATGAAATTGAATACCCGTGACTACCGAGCTTTCCGAGAAATACCAAGGCGGAAAAACGACATGACGACCAGGATCTTGTGATACCACCAACACCATGTACCTTTCCAGTGAAAGCACCCGGTTCGATGTTTTCATCAATAAAATCTCACTACTCTTAGTGACATCATTAACAATTCCAAGAAACTCTGCACTTTTGAAAGATTGGCTTGAAAATGGCAACTCAGATAATAAGGTGTATGGGGATTGACTTCTATATATCTTCCTTGTTGCACCAGTGGACAGAATATATATGAAATCATTGTTCTCGTTATAAACGTGAAAGTCTAAGCAGTAGCTCGTGTATTGCATGTTGATATCACCACTTGCAAAAGATGAGGTTAATACTGATGGGGAAGAGATTTCCAAGAATGTGTTCTTCACAACCTTGTCTTTAGACATCAAAAATGAAAAACTAGAACTCTTCACAAGACCAAAAGAGGTAGCAAAAATGAGGAAGTTTCTAGTAATAATTATGTCCAGTAGTCGTAGATAATTACAATCTTCCGGTGAGAAAACGCTACAAAGTGAGTTGTCAACACTTTGATTTCGACACACATCCACCCATAACGTTGTTTCTGGCATAAATGCTCCATAGGTTATCCCAATATAGCAACCTAAAAGAAACTGAAATTTACTACATACTTTTTTCACGAAAACAACTTAATTTTGCTACGTACCTCCAACACTAGAAACACTCTCGTTTCTAAATGGCAAAACAAAAAGGATATCTCCGCAACATGGCGCTGATCTTACAATAAACTGTCGACTACTATTGCTACTTCTCATGACATATGACTGATCTACCATACTGCCAAAGTTTTGAATGAAATTTATTAATTGATCTTTAGGTATAAGAATGCCTTTCGTTTCATACAAACCAAGACCATAGCCAAGCTCTACTGTAACGAACCACGGCTCAAAAAGGATATCATCAGCACCTAAAATCATTACAATACATACGATAATTACTTACGGACTTTTTATGGTTGAAAACATGAAACAAAACGTTTATTTTCTATGTATAGTTAGGTTCTCTCATAGAGGCCTAATTTTACCTGGTGTAAAAACATCGCGTTGAATTTCTAGCCACCAGCGAAAACTTGAAACTTTGTCTTTCGCTTCAAATTTATAGGTGTTCCACCATGTTTTATTTCGAAACGTTATGTAAGGAAGCAAACCCGACAAAATATACTTCTTGCTCAGTTCTTCACTTCTTGCTAGGCTCCAGTTGCTTTTGTCGACGAGCTGACAAAACACGGTCAAATTTTCGCTGGTCTCGAAATACAATCTATTTTCGCGTTGTTTCAGTTTGTCTACGGACATTTCCGTGTTTGATAGCGCAAAATATATATCTTTGCTTTCACGGAAAGTGTATCCACCAGCGTTTGAAAAAAATATGACAAAATACATCAAGATGGAGGCGCAAAAAGTGTTCATTTTCAAAACTTTTTCAACTTTCAAAAAGTTTTCCTGCTTTGAACGTTTTGGCGGGAAAATATTCTTGGCCGCACGGACGACAGAAGCCTGGGAACAAATTTGTCTGATCGTAAAATACATAAATACAATTAGTTTTAAACTATTATTAAAGTAACTGACATAATGTGGTGGCATCAGGCAAGGATCAATTACCTAAATGCCACAACTCTCACAACTTCATTCCTAACTACTGCTGTACTTTTGCCACTTTACGGAGCTCCTTTGCTTTGGTTTCAGGACATTGCATTTCCCTCCAACTAATGGGAATCATTGAAGCTCCTTTATGGAGAAAATAGAAAATGTAACAGGAACAATACTGGACTCAGAAATAACAAAAAAAGAACAAAAGCTATATTTAACCTGCTTCACTCATGGCAAAAATCACACCAAGTTCATTTTCAGCAGTAGATAAATAGTAGGCATGTGAATCTCCCATGGAACTCACTCTAGCTTGTACAATGTCACCAGGACGGAATGACTTGTGAATCTCAACAGAATCTTTCTCAGTAGCTCGAATATCTTCCTTTTTTAATGTTCCTCGAAATGGTTCATTCAGACGACATCCTTCTACAGCAAGGATAGCCAATTTACAAAATCTAGTGTTTACCCCAGTAACCTGTAATTTAATATGATATTGTGATACATAAACATGAACAAAGCTTCTTGGAAATGCAGACAGCTTTGAACATCTATCTAAATGTACCATACCTTGGCAGTTACTACTGCACCAATAGTGGGTAAAACATCACTGTGTTTATCTCGCATAACGGTTACAACACTTTGCTATTAAAGGGGCAAGCACGTGACGTGAATAATAACAATGACAAATGTCCCAATCAGCAATTAAGTGAGAAAATTAGTAACGATTTAAAATCAATATATTAGAAAAAAAAACCCAACAAAAAGATAAGTACGTGCACACCACATACATTTTCATTAGATTTTTTCACGACCATGTAGCCAGCGCGGTTAGCATAAACTTGACAAAATCTCACATAAGTTCCTTCTCCAGAGCTAAACTCCTCAACAGAGCCAAGATGTTCGCCAGGCACAACAATTTCGTGCTTCTTCGCAGCTTCTTCAACTTTTCCTTTCATAATAAAGGAAGTTTTTTGTTGTGAACTCCGAAGTAACTTCACTGTTTTGAGTGTTTTCGCAGGATATTAGGGGATAAATGGGATTAATCATCGGTTGCTTCCAGCTTCAAATTAATTCCTATGCAAAATTCCTTAAAATTCAAGCACGCCACAGTTGCTAGGCGACCTGTTTCAACATGGTTTCCATCAGAAGCGGTCACCCGCAAACATAACACTTTCGAATGGAAAAATGGCTGGGTTTATTTCCAAACGAGGCCAAGCTATTGCCAATAGAACCCCTTATGGCAATACAGATAGCTTAGAGAGTCAGCATACTACGCATCGTGACATATTAAGTGAGTAAACGGGCGATATTCGATGAGGTGGTAATTGTGCGTTCAATATAATTATATACTACTCAAGTACATAGATGACATAGTTAAGTCCCCCAAGGATATAAAATCATGCTTTACTGTAGAAACGTGTTTGCATGATCTAATTGTGATGTCTCCTAAACACAGAATTCGGTAGTAAAATCTACGAAAGGAAGTGTGCTGAGTTGGAGAAATTGCGCGAAGAATCTCTAGCCGAGCTTGAAGCAAGACTCAGGCAGATTGCAAGTGAAGAAAGAGAGGAAGCTGTGAAAGAAACTTTGGAACGAAGTCAACAAGAATTAATAAGGAGTCAAGAAAATGCTAGGAAGGAAAAGGTAGTTGTGATGAATTGAGCCAACGGACCAAAAATATTTATCACCATTCATTGTCATGTACTGCGCAGAAATGCCAATTTAATATGCTGTGCCTGTTGTGCCTGTAGTTTTTACAGGATAACTTTACTACTCCTTCTCATTAGGAAAAAGCGGTAAAGGCAGAATGCAGGAGAGTTGAAGCTTACATGAGAAAACAAGCTCAGCAAAGACTTGAAGAAGCCAACAATGCTTTTCAAGTTCAACTGAAGGAGGCCCTCCATGACGCTAGAATTGAGTTTGAAGTTGAGAAGATGTTGGCAATACGCGAAGCACGGGAACAAGAAATCAACCATAGCGTAGAAGAAGCTGCAAGAACGGCTGAAATGGAGGAAAAAAAACGAAATAAAATCGTTCTAGAAGCTGAGAAAGAAAAGGCTGTAAGTATACAATCACTGATTCACTGGAATCAAACTTGTCTGCGTTCAATATCTTTCCTCATGGTGTATGTTCCTGCAACAGGAGGCTTTGAGAAGTCTGAAATTGAAAATGGAGCAACACACGAGAGATGAGCTTGCTGCTACTGAAAAAAGATGCCATGAGATGGCAATGGAGGAGCTGCGGAAATGCGAAGGAGCTCATTTGATTGAAATGAAAAAAATTGAACACAAAAACATGCAACGGGAATCCGAGTTTGAAAACCTGAAACATCAACTGTATTTGAAAGAAGACGTTCGCAAGAAAACTGAAGCAAAGTTGCGAGAAGTCGTTGAGGAGTTTCAGAAGTTCATTGATATGACAAAAGGATTCACCAAAGGACAATCGGAGTTTTTGTTGCCTGATATCAACTTACTGCAAGACATGTTGAAAGGCGCGGTTTCTTCTTGTCACAATTAAATTTTGTATCACAAAAAAACTTTTGCGAGCACATACTGGGTTTCCTACACATTTGTCAACAGTGATAGCTATAGTTGTAAATGAACAATATGTTCTAAAAACATGAAGGTGTTTCGTCATTCTTATTTTATCGCAGTGACTCTCACAACATGACCAAACTAAAGTCGAGTGTTTTCGGATTTATATATCAAGTGTTTTACATAATCAAGTACTGCAATTAACGGATTAAGTTATTTCTGAATTTCTGTCTTGTCACTGACAGCGCCCTCAAACTTTGTTTATAAATGAAGTATGTTCTAAAATCTAAATATTCAGTTCTTGGGATCATAGAATTTTTGTCCGTACACGATACACGTCTTCTGACGAACCCCGTGATTAGATCGACCATGTGAGCACACCTAGGAAACAGAGTAAGAATTGCAAAAGAATCCTCTCAGTGGAGGATTCTTTCCCAATAGTTCCTCCCAATTCAAATTATTGTAATTCGCAGACAAGCTCGGAAACTCTTCGCATTCTCCCGACGTTTACATCAACATGGTGATGTATGCTAAGGTGAATAATTGGCGCTTCTAGTTCCATTAGACGTGTTTAATTGAATCAAAGTAGGTGCGCCTCGGATCAGTGCAACTTGTTGCATAACCCATAAAGTATACCCAAGGTGACACTAGGGTTCCCTACTATGAACAAAGCTACTATTACTGTCTTCTCACGGTTAGATTAGGTAGATATCTTTTCATCTTTTAAACATTGACATCAGGGACGAGGATGTACCACTTCCGATCACCATGCACCATGGTGGTCCTAGCAATTAATTGGTGACGTACTAAAGGCAATGAAATGATCATCTGACTGCTTCAGCATTTTCCTATTCAGTGTTTGGATGTTTCACGATAAGCATGCCATCATTCGACAAAGTGCTTCATCTCATTATAAGCAGTAAACGTTTTCCTAGCTTGAACTTAAGCCAAGAATGTTCATAGCGTGCATGTGGTAAAACTTTATGAAAGGCAAAAACACTTTAATCCAGATTACGTTACACAGAATCGCGTGAGAAAGATTTTAGTTGACATCACTTCATCTCATGGCAACCAACAATCGAGAAACTTCAAACAACTTTTTCCACAACGATGAGCCGGATGAGGTCAGTAGAATACTATGCAGAAAATTCTAATAATTCCTGTGAGGTGGACTACTTCCTCAGTAATAGGAGTTGTAGTACCATACTAAAGTTAGCCCATTACCTCTTATGCCAAAAAATCCTCTCAAAACCGCAGTGGAACAATGATACCTTGTCAAAAGAAAGCCGTGCAATGATGCAAACGCTTGTCGTTGTTTTTTTACGATAATTCCCCGGAAACATTCTAAATTTCCTCAACTATGAAATCACCAGCAAAAAGACGCTTGAAGTCAATATTATGCATCTAAAAAAAGATTGAGTTTGCGTAAATACGCCATAAAGACTGTCATCAAGACTAGAGGTCAGGTTTCCGATGAGCCACCTTTGCTCTTCAACTAGGACGTTCAAGAATATTTTAAAAACTTTTGTATCTTGAAGTATAATGTGCATAGATAGAGACAAAGTATCCCAAAATTAGACCAGTGAGTCACTCCCTAACTGGAAAAATTAGAATAACCTGAAAGTGGCCTACCTAGCCGAAGAGATTCAAAGTTTCTCCAGCGCAAAGGTCTTATGTTTTGTTCTTTTTTCGTACGTAGGAATAAATTTACCATCGCTGTGAAGTGGTCATAGCATTGTTGCATAACTTAAAATTTTACTGTCATACTTTGCCAGCTTTTCAAGTGCCGCGTAAATGGTGAATCTGTGCAAGTTCCATCAAAATTAATGACTTCTGATGCATAAAAATAATCAGTGAGAAACCTCGACACATGGAAAGTATTAGAACTCTAATCTGATACAATTTGAGATTTTTCTTATTCGGGAAAGTAGTCGTCTTTCTTGCCGAAAATTTGCGGTTTAACCGGGAATTAAAGAATACCAGGCACGAAGCTGCCTGTTTACATACAAATATGGTGGTTCATAGGAACAAAACGGGAAATCCAAGCAGCAGGGTACTTGAAAAAGTCTGATTTGCACATTAAAGACAAAGACCAAACAGATAGCAGGACAAATCTGGTGAAGAATCTTCTAATTAAATTTTGTGCAACCAATGGTTGGATATTGCAAAGTAACGCCACATGGTAATATATGGAGATGTTAAACATTAAATGGGAAGAACATACAAAATGATATATTAGATGCTAACTAGCACACTCTCCAATGAATGTAATTAGCTGCAGGCCACCCCAACCATTCCTTCAATTTCAGCCTAATTTAGTTTCCAAAGTTTTCAACATCTACCATACGTCTCTTACGGAAAGCCTCGCCCCAGCTCGAGTTCGCATTCTGCAAATTGCTGATGAATTTAATTTAGTATTCACGATGTTTCCGCTCCGGAGATGATCACGTCACACCCACTCAAGACGCCCGATCACGCATACATAAAACACAACGAAACGCGCGAGTTGAACCATACTAGAGTCTCAGACACGAAGAGTTCACTGACAAGAACATATGAAAACAGAGGCAACCAAAAACAAAATGTCTGCTTTATCTCTTGTGTTATTTGCGGCTGGATTGTGTTTACTAGAAGAAGCGCAAGCGTCCTACATGATGAGCCATCCACAAAAGTTGTTTTGCGACGCAGATTACGGTAAGCACGTATTTATAACTTATTGTACACACTGTGAACAGGGGGTATAGAACCGCGCTTGTATTGAAGAATAAAAACACTTTCTCTTAACGTACACTCAAAGCCTTGAATTACATTTTCACTCCAAGTCAAGTTTAAGCTTCAGTTAATATTTCCTTCGACTTTTTGCGCAAGAGGTCTGCAACCGCGCAAGATCGCCCACAATCTAAACTTCCATTCAGCTACTACTTATCTGACTAATGTAAACAGACCACTGTGAGATGTAACATTGATTATATTGACATAATCATTCAATGCGCAGATGAAAAACTGACAACTGAACTAACTTTTGAATGGAAACAAGACATTTGGCGTAACACAACATGTTCCCAGTCAAAGCACAGGTCACTGGCTTTTGCAATCACCAAACTCAAAGCGCATATATGAAGATAAGAAGTTGAATCTTCAATCAAAATGTATGTCCATCTCCTTTAAACCGTGAAGGAACGAAAGTTTTAACAAGTTTCTTTGTCTTCCGATATTGCTTTCTCTTTGGCTTGGTTAAATCACTTAATTAGGCCAAAACATGAAGAGGAACACATTACGATATTTAGTAGTTTCAGTGGACTTTCCTGTTTGCTTGCTTTCTTTATTAGCATGATAAAGAAACTGCTGATAATTTCCGTGTTATACTCTCTACAATTTCTTCAACACAAAGGATAACTATATAGTCTGATATATTTAGGCAGAATAGTTTCTGCGTAAAATGTAGTTCCTTCCCTGTTCTCTATAAAACTTTACAGTACAATTTTAACAAAGCTAGAATGGAATGGTGATTCCACAGTTTTCCTAGAAGTAATAACGCGCTTGAACATTGGACCCTACGTACTATCATTTGTGTTGGTTGTTATGCGACCTTGAACACAACTTGCAATTCCTGAATACTAGAGTCATATTTCTTATTTTGACTACGATTGCGATCAGTAAACGTCTGTTGACCTTGTAACAAGAATTTGACCACTGTCGTTTCGATATGTTTATACCATACAGTCTCAGTCTTGTATGTCAACAAGTAAAGATAAGATCAGAGAGGTACACAAGACCAAATGATCATGATGGCGAGGTATTGAAGTAACTTTAGTAGGAAGGATGTGACTTAATGAGACTTCTAAGGTTTCTCGTTTTCGGCCAGAACGTTCCAAGATGACACCATAGTTGCGTGCAAACCAAACATTAATCACTGAGCGCATTTTGGCACAGCTTCACAATGTTTCCGAGTGTAAATTATGCAAATGCCGGCTCAGCCGCATTTGGGATGGGTTTTGCGCACCAAGCTTGTTGTCGTGACTTTCACTAGAAACACGCGTGTAGCAACTTGTAATCTCCGCACTTTTCAGGGAATCCAGTTCTCTGTGACTTCACACCGCACACGAGTCTGGTAAACCACGGTCTACTGTAAGCAAGGTGGTTGCAGCACCATAAGGGGAACGCTTTGGAAACTTTTACCTGGATGATAAACTTTCAAAAAGTCATTATATTTTTATTAAATCTTGCACATCTTTATTTCTCAGTTTTCAAATTCCGAGCGATGGCGATGGGTGATGACCGCGCGAAACGTGGCCTGGCAGCTGGGGGCAAAATGAAATCTCCCAAGAACCAAATGGTCGAAGTAGAACGTATTTATAAGGGCAAGAAAATGATGATGCCAATGATGAAACTCGCACGACATACGAATGATCCTCATGATACATTTTCTGCAGCCACAAAGATTGAAGCCAGGATTCAATTAGGTTTGTTACTAACAGATTGTAGACCTGTACCATACCCCCCCCCCGGTCAATGGCAATGCCATTATGCCAGAGCATACCATAGTAATAGCATAGCGCTCCATTTCTATCGAGCCTCATGATCAGAATACTGCACTGCTTCAGGTTCGAGTCCTGCCATAACAAAGCTGATACATATATCACCATTAACATTACTAACAGAACGAAGGTTCCCTGATATGCGCTATATCTAACTGCATTTGTACTGCTCACAGGTTGGGGTCAAAATGGCTACAAAAGAGGTGAGAAGAGCGTGTTCTTTGGTAAGATGTATCGTTATCGTAACAACACAGTGATGCCAAGCAGTGATCAAATAATGATGGCGAATATGGTGAACACAATTCCCGAAACAAGTGTCACTAAAGTCATGAGAAGAGGTTGGTTGAATGATCTTTCTTTCATTTTGTTTAAAACGAACACTTAGAGATAAAGACTAAGGAGTTATAGCCAAATATGGCTGGGAAGAAGGCGAATCAATGATCTCTTGAAAAGATTAAGTGCTTCTTTCTCTGGTTAAATAAAAAGAATGGTGCTCTTTCTTCCGTTAAAACTCGCCCATTACATACTCCAATCCACTAATGCGTACGTTGTGTTACTCTCCCCAGGTTTACGCAAGAAATATGCCAAAGGCTGTAAACAAGGATGTCAAGTGAAAACAGTTTACTGGAAAACAAGCAGCAAGAGTAAAGAATTCTGTTTCTGGAACGTGAACGAGTTCCGTCCACCGAAGATAGATTGTCGTAAAACTACGCAGTTTTGTGCGCGGGGTAAAGACGGTTTCTGCCAGTGGAAGGGGGCTAAAGCTTTCATGAAATGCGTAAAGGGAAATATATTACCTTGAACACTGAGTTGGCAGGGTTCATCGCTTGTCCTGCATATCATAGAATTTCACTTCAGCGCATGAGTCTTACAATTACTTGTAATCAAGAAAATAACTGACTTGGATTTTGGAATGAGTAATTGTCACATATACTTTTACACTCCAAAACGTTGAATAGAAATGACTGAACAGGCCAAAGACTAGTAGATATCTGAAAAAGATGTACATACAACTAAAGTAAAGAAATATCTCGCAGCCGTAGACGTAGTAAAGAATTCTATGGGAAGAAGAAATATTTGATGCGTGATGTCAGGATCTGTATATAGAAAGATTAAGGCATAATATTAAAAAGTTGAAGAATAGGCTTGTTTTAATTAACATGCTCGGTTGAAAATCGCCAATGAAAAAGAGGTTTTGCCTTTACCTTGACATTTGGTTCAACTGTGACCTTACCATAGAAATAATAGACATAGAATGCGTACTCCCTATTTGGCTTCTATAAAAACTTTGTCTCCACAAGATGGCACTTTTGATCGAGGAACGAGGCTTTCCAGTTTTGTTTGAACATGTTTGATTTGCTTGTATTTTTGTTGACAAAATTTACATTTATTTCGGTGA
>JAODVM010090761.1:0-16675 GCA_025400095.1 Phenganax marumi | reverse complement strand
ATATAATTTATGCATCTGACTAATTTGCAATGCGTACATAAATCAGTGTTCCGTTTTTTTTGAAACACACTGTATATTGGTGAATTTCTTATTGATGACAGCAATGAAGAACTGGACCTCGCACTGGACGTTATGTAAATTTTGATTGCACTATTACGCATGTAGTTTCAACTTTCACGTACAATGCACTTACGTTGTTTTTATAAATAAATATACATGTACTGGATTGGCATTGTACAATTTATTACATAATAAATGCAAATTGATATAGATGCATGTGTCTGTGAATTAGCATAATTACGGTACCAATTTCAGGTGAACATTTATTGAGCCCCCAGCCTCTATTTAGCCCCCTCTTCTAATAAGCCCCCACTTAAAAGCTAGGGGAAAAAATAAGCCCCCTGGGGCCGGTTGTTCGTACGCCGTTTAGCTTAAACG
This sequence comes from Phenganax marumi, assembly GCA_025400095.1. Taxonomy (NCBI): domain Eukaryota; kingdom Metazoa; phylum Cnidaria; class Anthozoa; order Malacalcyonacea; family Clavulariidae; genus Phenganax; species Phenganax marumi. The sequence continues at coordinate 16,237 of JAODVM010090761.1, read as the reverse complement.
GTGGAAAAGTCAGAATTCAAAAGCACCCAGAGACCAAAAGTTTGTTTCTGGCTGGACAACCGGCCCTTGGCCCTGGCTAAATAGAGGAAATACGGTTACCTGAGCATTAGAGTTTAGAGATCCGAGTTGTGCGCGCGCATTTAATTGGAACGTTGTTGAAAATACAAGATGGAGGCGGGAAGATATAGATTTGAAATTTGAATATTTTCAAGCAAGATATTGTGTTGATTCAACAATTGAACTTATAATGTTGTAGTTTAATAAAAATATTATATATAGAAATGACTAGTCCGCATCCAGGGGCCCCGAACAGGCCTGTAAAAGCTGCGTTATGTCGCTACTTTGCTGCGGATGGAAAATGTTTTTTTGGCGATTCTTGTCAATTTGTTCACGCAAAACCTGGTGCAGGCAGCTCTCAGCCCGGTGAGCTCAGATCCATTTAGTGTCTGTTGCTACTGTTCATTTTGTTCTGATTGCAATGTATCATTTGTTCACTATTATAAATTCTTATTTGGTATTCACTATTCAGATAATTTGTCTAGTCAGAAAAGCATGTGCTGTGCAAGACTGCAAGTCACGTTTACAACAAGCAAGCTGAATAGACAATTATCAAACATTCTTACATTTGTAGTTGCACAGAATGTGATTTCTTGACTTGGAAAGTACTTCTAAAAGTTATATCTTCTGTAAACTTTATATTGCAATGATTGCATATTGTTTGTGAATATTTTTCAATCTGCAAGAGAATCTTGGTTAATCAGCGCAGAATTTGTGTAGAAAGACTAACCTGTAAAGGCAAAGACGTACAGAAAGACATGCAGCAGGGTCATGTTGTAACTTCAAATTTCATCATGTATCATATGTGTACTGGAAATTTCTTGCTGCAGACTGCAACATGTTGCTTGAATTCTAACTGCTTTGAATTCATTGGATAAGTGGCAGGGACTGAAATTGATTTTGTCATATGTACCGTAATCCTCCGAGTAGAAGCCCTGGGTGTGTGCGTTTTGATGGGCCTGTAGGTACCTGTAAACTGTAGAGGTGTCCGTACTGGGGATCAGACGGACATCTTTGAATATGAGGAGGGTTTTTTCAATTCCACAACCCAAATCCAATTCAGTCTGAGGCCACGTAGAATCTGATTCATTTCAGAAGCAAAATGTCAAATGTCAATATGATGTTATCTGATGCTAAAAACCCATCTACTGTTTCATTTCGAGAAGCAAATTATTTAACAATCTGATTCAAATTCATTTCAAAATTGATTAAACACTGTTTAGATTAGGTTGAAAATTAGAAATCCTTATTGCAAACAATAATGAAAGACGATGGTCACTTTACAAATAGCAAGCTACATGTAAGGATTTTATAGTTTATATTCATTAATTCCAAGAAATGGATATGAAATGCAACGCAATCTGCTAGAAATACAAAAAAAATGGTTCCAATGCAGACAAGAAAATTTTATTTTTAATTTAGATTAGATATGCTCATCTTTATCTAGTGTGTAGCATGTGCAACATGTTGAGACAAAATATTGTATAAACAAGTGAAGCAGCTAAATGAAATAATCTTTAGGTGATAAAAGTTTTACAATATTGCCTTCAACGACTGGATATCCTTCAAATGATGCTGGTAATAAGTATGCCTCTGGAAATGCTGAAACAAATGCTTTAGCAAAGAACTTCACAGGATTATCAGTTACTGGCACTGAGGTAATATATGATATTGTTACTATACAATGTTTTTGTAATATTTATTAGTGTGCATGTCTATTTTTGGGAAATATGTAAGTATTTATCAAGTTTGCATTTTTCAAATGTTTATCAAGTTTGCATTTTTCATCTCTTATGGACTATAACAAGAAGGATGGAGTATAGTTTGATTTTGTCATATGTACCGTAATCCTCCGAGTAGAAGCCCTGGGTGTGTGCGTTTTGATGGGCCTGTAGGTACCCTTTAGACAATGGGAGTTTACACATGGACTATGTTGCTGTCATGTTTAACTTAGAAGACAGCAACATGCTAACATTATCCTGCTGAGAACTAAGACAGCTTTTATCATCACTACTTTGATGCTGTTCTGAGAGTTTAATTTGCTAACTTCATTATCATTTTAAACAATTTGGAAGGCAATGCATTTTTGCGGAATGGACAATGGCATCTGTTTTATCATGGGAGACTGCAGCGAGATGCCAGTAGATCACCAATCCATGATGAATAAAATTGTGTAATATTAGAAACATTAAATCATGTAAGATGGGAGTAATGCCACTCAATGGGTAGAATGAATTAGAATTAGAATAATAATCCACAACTGACCAGGTGGACATATTGAGAAAGTGTCATGTTTCTTTCCTCCAAATTCTTCAGTGTGTTCACACAACTAGCTCTGGGAACAAGATGGAGGAGATATTTTCAATGTAATAATTTGAGTAAAGTGTGTGAACTATGACAATACCATGCTGCACTTGCAAATAGTAGGTAACTGACGCATTTACATGCTGTAAAAGATGTTGTAGTGCATGTTGGCTATGTTACAGGTACCTGAAAAACCTCAGAATGCTGTCAATTCTCATTTATCCAAAGGAAAGAATTCGTCCCGAAATGCGACAGGAAATCAAGGCTTTGAATTTCTGCCTACGGCAACGGTAAACTTGCATCGTCAAGGCCACAGTTAATTGCATTGTTTATTGTAAGTTTTTATTTCTATCTAACTTCAGAATCATGCAGTTCAATCTGAATCCATTGGTGGAACAACGTTCTTTTATCCAGAAACGCAGCAGACAGAACCATCCATTGTGAGTATTTTATGCAGTCAGGTGTTTTGCTCTTCCTTTAACCTGAGTGGCCGGGTTGAAGGGAAAATTTGGTCTACCATTCGTTTTCCTTGCTTTTGGCATCATAAGTAAATCTAATATTTTGGAACAATTTGTTTTAGGTTCTTCCTTCATATCATGTCTATCCCAGCACACCCAGTCACCTTGCTAACTTACAAACTGCCTCAAAACCCATGGCAAACTCATTCTTTATTTCATCACAAATACGGGAGGTATAGATTTTCATTCACAAGAAAAGCATTTTCAGCGAAGTGCTGTTTTGATGCACATTGCACACACTGCGTTATTAGGAAATTACAAAATGGAATGGAATATGCAAATCATGACCTTGTCATATCATTCAAATGCAGCTTTCTCAGAACATTTGAGATTGATGTGTCTGTATAGTATTTATATTTTAGGACATACTTAGTCAACATTCAGCTACATTGGCGCAGTTAAATCCCGAAGAAACGAGTAAGTATACAGCCCCGTTTACACGACACTCATTTTGGGAACGGCACGCGACGCGTACCTACTTTTTTGGGCACGGCACTCCTAATTTTTGTCGTGTAAGCGCAAAATTATGGGTCCGCGCACCCAAAATTTTAGGCGGTCCGAGACCACCTCGGGAGGTAATGTTGGCCCGCCAAAAAAATGGGCCGCGGACCCAAAACGAATCATGCGTTTGTTTATTCATACCACAAGATGGCAATGGCTTTAAAAAAAACTCGCAGCTCTTTGGTTAAACGCTTGAGAAATGGTGATTTAAATGCAAAAATGATTCGAGAATTATTGTGACGAATTTGAATGAGCTGGCAGCAAAACTAGAAGGTTTGGCTCGACGTAGGAAGGCTCGCTACGCTTGGCCGTTTGTTCGACAAACAAGGCGGTTTGCTGCCTCTAGATATAGCAGCGAAACAAACGAAGTTAAATCTTCAAAACTGATAAAACCGGCAACGTCAGAAGAAGAAACCAGTGTTTTTTCGCGTCGACACGATTCGATCTTCAACTTTGATAATATGCGAAAGCTTTCTGAAACAATCGCGGAGTTGAAAGCGCGCGGAAGTTCAACCATGGTACACGTTCAGACTTATAATCATGAACAGCACCTTTTTGTGTCCTTTTTCCTTGTATTTGCATACGAAAAAACCATGGCTAATGCAGTTTTTCCACTCTCGTTTGGCGCCATTGTGAATTTGAATTTGGATCAACTCTACATAACGTTTCTCATTTGTTTAAAATTTCTGGCTGGCACACATGTGGGCTCACATGCCGTTCCCAGATTAGGGTTGCCGAAACCAAAATTTTCAGAACGAAAATTTCGTCGTGTAAACGCAATAGGCGGACCGAATTGCGAGGGTCCACGTGCCGAAATTTAGGCGTGCCGTGCCAAAATGAACGTCGTGTAAACGGGCCTTAAATTTGGGCAATTTTTTGGGCCTAGCATATTTTGACTGCACGTCGTGTAACTTCTCTTTGAGCAGTTTATCCTTTAAAAGGCCATTAACAATATAAGCTAATCCAGACGAAATAGGAGTGGATGTTTTTTCCACCACGGAAAATTCTTCCGCTAAGGCCTAAAATGACCCATCCACACTTGTAACTACCCTGCCTTTCATGTACACTTACAGCCTGTGCTGATTGTACAAAATTTTCGATTATCTCAGTGAGGCCGGGATCTTATATTCCCGCAATAGAGCGTTCAGCTTCAGTATAAATTGCCACTGTGTCAAAATGTGAATAAATTTGGTCAATATTTGCTTTAACCGTGGCTAAGATGTCGTTTTTAGTCTTATCTAGCAATTCCTTGACGAGAGTCTTTAACTGACTTGTAGACGAACCGCTCTCGAGGTCGGTGTGTACTTCAGATTCAGTTCTTTTAGCTCTGGTTTGCTCCATGAATTAACAAATATGTATGGAGACTATAAATGGGCGAAATGTTCATTTAAAGGCCCAACGAAACGAGCAAAGACACGTCTTACACTCGTGTAAATATGTACAGGAAACGTCCTGCACAAAACCACTTCGCAATGCGACAAGTCACAAAACTGGGGATTCAGTAACAATTTTTGTTCATTAATATAGTAGATCTCGTCTACTAACTTGACCAAACGAAAAAACAGAAGCAATTACGTATACTTACCTGAAAACTTCAACGAATGTATAGATTTTTCAAGCAAAAAATTCTACCTGACTAACCGAACATGCGAATTCAACGGCGATCAACAATGCACTGATCCGCAGCGGTGCGTGCGCATCTCATGGTAACCTTGATGTCTGTGATGATTTGGTAGAAATGAAATTTAACTTAATGTTCTTTTTACAGAAAAGTCAAGCGGGGCTCATCATAGATTGTGAATTCTTAATAGGTACCTGTCACACCATTTATACATGTCACAGCATTCATTCTTCTTCGGTCTGATTTCGACGTCGCATTTTCATCAAATATGATTCCTCCTATTCTAATGTAAAAAAGTTTAGAAAAATTGAACGTCTAAAGGTTCCTAAACAAACCTTAGTTTAAGAAAGTTGCAAAGCGTAGAGGTATTTGGCTTAGGGGTTACGTTCTTAAGAAAAATGCGTTTATTTTGAATTCGGCGAATTTTGACGGAAACGTGACGTCTAAGCCACACATTCCTGATTGACCAGGCGCCCAGATTCAATATCCGTAGAGAGTACGACTTTTTGCAGTTCGTGATGTAAACAGCGTGCAGTAGTACGTTCTTTAAATGGGACCAAAGTGCAATCCATATAACAAAATATTTTCACGCGCTTTACGGCTCTAGGACCCAAGCTCACAACGCTTGCAGCTGCTCTCTTTTAAATTTGTGGTAAAATTCACGAAATTGAAATGGAAATGGTTCGTAGCAAGTTTTCTTCGCTGCCATTATAAAAATAATCGACATGTACAATCACTACGATGAGGCATACCAGATAATTATGATCATCTGTAAAATCGTGTCATACTGTCTATAATGTTTCGAGTAGAACGTGTCATAGTCAGAAGTTAGCCACGAGATGCCAAGAAAGCACCATTTTTGTGTAATAAAGATGATTTTATTTTTCTTTAAGTTTTCTGCTGTATGTAGCATCAATATTACTAAACTATAATGATCATTCTGCTATATCTAGTATCTATATTGCTAAACTATAACAATCCTTCTTGAAATTTCCGAGCTGTAAATTGCTGAAGTATAGAGTAGCTAAAAAGTTCTGAATGGACTGAAATTACGTTCAATTAAGTCAATAAGTCAAAAAGATATGAACCGCTAAAAAAATTTAAATTGTGAAATACAATAAAATTTCGAATAGTGTCAGGATTGTAGCGCGGGAACTTCTTCAATGACGATGCGCGAGACTGAATTCCAACCAGTAAAAGCATCACCAGGTGTATGTGAGGAACAAGCAGCGATTGAAAGACCAACTTTAACTGGACCTTTAGGTACATTATTACAGAAACCATCCAACGTTTTGGGAGAGTGACGGTTTACCGCACCATTAGCAAACACTTGGGTATCAATTGTTGCAGGATCTTTACATTCTTGACCTTGATAAAAAATAAAACAATTTCAGAATGAACGAGAATTCACCAGCACTTTATAAAACTTGGAAATGCAACTTTTGTGTCCTTAATAACCAATTTTCTAGTTTGGGATAGAGGAAAAACTGTTTTCGTTGAAATCCGTGGGCAATTAGGCTTGCATTTTTGTGACTATGGACATTTTGTTAAGTAAGATAATTATACACCTTGTGTCTTCACCTACCTTCTCTCAAAGCACCGCAAAAAAAACTAGTTGAAGGAAGATGATTACCGGTTATTCTACACTGTTGAATTTCGCTGCATTAGACTAACTTTGACAGTATAGGTTTTATTGAAAGTATGCTAGGCAAATTTTCATTGGCAAAGTAAGCAACGTATTGAGCAATGTAAGAAGTACAGTAGAACACAGTCGTAATATCCCATTTTGTGTAATCTGACAAACCATTGATTGTTAAAAACCATCGACGGCAACATCCAGAGGAGCAACCAATCACTCTCATGTTTCCATTGAAGGTCACACGCAATGAAGTATGAGATTCAGATTTTTCAAATGTACATGTTGCCTAGAAAAAGCAAAATTTCATTTCATCAGTAACCCACAGCTCTTAATTCACTGCACTCACTTGAATAAAGTTGTGCCAGGAAGAAAGTAAACATATCTTTATGTGAGTTTTTTATGCGCAGGAGAATTAGTAGCTGATTCACTGATTGCTGATTTTACTAATGTCTTTGTTCACTTGCAGCAATTCACTTGAATTTGTCAAGTTTCCATGGAGGATAATTCACCGATTGCTAATTCTATTTAAGTCTCCTAACGAAGATTTTTCACATAAAGCGGCTCAAAAATTATCTTTGATCTCTCAGACGCGACTTCCTAGCTTGTTCTTTGGTATTCTGAGCAATTTTCCTCTCGTTTGCAGAGACGCGTTGCTTTTGGAGAAAAATTTTCAGGCCAAGGCGAACCGGCAAGCTGTAGGCGAGCGACGGACAAGCGCAGGTTGAGAATGAATGCGTTAGTAGATAGCCTGCAGGTATAGTACAGCTGACATCACCGGTGCCAAATAGTTTTCAGGCCTCGGAAGTGAACCGAGCGCGCGCGGTTGGCCGGAAGCATATTATCTCAACTTTAACTGGTATAGATAGTAGGGGAAGAAATTTTAGTGAAAGGTAATATGGCGGAAATAGTGAGAAAAAAAAGGAGTATAGGACAGGATAGGATGTGGTGAAAAGAACAGGATAACGTGTTTTAACGTTGATTATTTATAAAAGGCTGGCTTCGTACCTTTTTTTCATTTGTAAGATTGAAGTTATTATTTGTGAATAATGTCTGGTTCTAAAACTTTGCAATTGAACACAAGTTCGCCGAAGAGCATGGATGAAACAATATGAACGCGAAATTTGCGTCAGAGGCTTTTAGGCCCATTTACACAGGCGACTTTTGATGCGAATTTTCTCGTGTTGAACGATGTGATAGAGTGCATAACTGGCGAATATATTTAATCCAACAATTTTGTCGATGCACTCGCCAGTAACTCACTCGATCACATACGCTAAGAGGAGAGAAATCGCAGCAAAAATCGCCCGTGTAAACAAGCCTTCTAGAAGACAAACTGTTAAAGTGTTATGCTTCGGAGATAGCCTCAGTTATATTGCGTAATGTGGATAAAAACTGCAATAGTTGTATCATTGACCATCCGTTCCAAAGGCAATACTCATGTTGGAGAGTACCGATAAACTATTGACATATTTTTATGATGCCTTGTCTGAGATTTGTGAAGAAGTCATGAAGTCCTTTCTGGAAAGTATAAGCGATATATTCAGCCAAAGGTGAGTGGAGTTGAGCTGCTGAAGTATATACATGCGATGAATGGAGAGCTGTATTTTTGACGGAGCAAATAAATGAACTTGAAGAAGAGACTATGAAACGTTTGTGGACATTGTGAATTAGTGACAATATCTTAAACTGAACATTATTTTACTGCTTTAAGACACTAAAAGTCCTTGTCGAAAACGTTTACTTGAGTGTCTGAAGTGATGAGTGTCACGAAAGGCAATGACGTGTCTAACGGAGTCTGATCGCTTACTCCCAGACGCATACGTACTGTAGCTACTTTGAAAATAAACAGGAGGCGAAAGATGCTAATGTACCATGTTCTTCAAGAAATTGTTTTGGCACTAGCTTATTGAACTGTAAAAGTTAACCAACGATAAACATATTGAATTAATACATTGTCTTTACTCTTGATGGTGCTTGATGCTTACCAAGGTAACTTAAGCTGAGATACATGCGTTGTAGTCGAGTCAACAATAAACATGTTTAACTGCTATATCGGCTTTGCACTTGATGGTTAGGCGTCAAAAGTAATCCAAGCGGTTCATACATTGTGAACAGTGTAAAGCAAAGAACTTTGCTCGAAAAATGGCGGTCAAAAACGTTTCAGTCCACTTTAAACGCAGTTTAACAATGAGAATTTATCTTCTTTTTACGCTTTCAAATTGGAAACAAGGTCCACAAACGCCTAGCTGCCTTTTTGATCAGTTGCCTGTCAACTGACTCAAATATCACGTGATTGCAACAACTAAATACTGTTGAGTCAACAGATTGTCGACATCACCAACAAGTTACAACAGTGTGAACTTCATGTTCAATAAACAAAACATTGCAGTAGAAATGTAACTCGTGACTTACCGGAAGAGGTCCAGCATCTTTATCATCGTTCATTGCAGGAAACACACATTGTTTAATAGAGCTCTTTGAAACTGTGTGTTGATTATTTGCACAGTTCGATCCTCCTCCATCATTACAATTGCAGCTACAACTTGCTGCCTATAAATAAAACGTTTCCAAGGCGTTTCATTACAGCTTTGGGTCTGTCTGTGATGTCACCGAGCCGGGAGCCCATATCACGCCCGTATAACTGGAGTGTTTATGAGGTAAGTTTTATTACAAAAAATTAATTTTATGTGCGTGTGAAAAACGTGTAGCCAGAATGTAGCCATAAGTGGAGAAATTAAACGTTTAGCCGGGCTGACTCGGTCCGTCCATGTAATCGCCGTCTCAGTTCAATTTAGCCAATCATCGCAAAGCAATTAACGTAACGTTGAATCCAAGTCTGCAACTGAGCAACATGCTCGAAACAGCGCGCGACGCGTTTCGCTGCACAGCGCAGTAAGGCAAACATGCATGTAACTACAATACTTTCAGGGAATGAAAAAATTGAGAATATAAAGCCAATATTGCACCTTGACGTTGTGTCATATCATTCTCAGAAGGGCACTAACTATTGCTTGTTGTATTTGCGCTCTTCGCAAAAAGTCATGGCAGCACATACAACAAAAAGGTTCACCCACTTAATGTAGTGTTCCAGAAAAGCCTATAGTGATACAAGCAAATAACTGCCATCGAAAATCAAACGTGAACTAAAATTAAAGCAGTTGTATTGTGAAGATTAAACAGTAATGCATTCATGATAAGTGACAAACTGGTGAAGAAATTGTGCTTTGTACCTGAGCTTGGTTCGACGTTGAAGCGAAGAATACGACGAAACAAAATGCAATGAAGGCGTTCATTTTTCGTCCTACTTCAGTAAAACTTGATTAATTGTTGTTAGATTTTCAGTTCCGCCGACTGCTAGAATGCAAGGTAACTTGGAGTCATGGAACTGATGTACTGGCCTTCTGTTTTTATACCCAACAGCAGTCTGAGTCATTCTTTCGAAAACAAAGATATTTTCAATAAAAATATGATGTTTTGAATACACAGCGACGCAGTTATAAGTGAAGAATTCCGTTTTGTCTTAGGCCTCGTTTACACGGTACCGGATTCGCATGGTCACGACATCGACTTTAGCCAATGTACGCTTACATTTGTTTCAACAACTTTTTCTAGGATTAGTTTTCATTAAGTTATGCAACGTTATCATAAATTTATGAGCTAAACTCGCCTCGAAACTGCTTAATTTGATGCCGTGACCTTGCGAATCTGGTACCGTGTAAACGGGGTCTGATATATACCTCGTTGATCATCATCAGGCGTATCTTGTTTCCCCCAAAAGAGCCACTGACGAAAATAGTTGTTTATGAAAACTTGTACATAGCACAAGTACAGAACAATACGATACAGTACAGTACAAGTGCAAGTACATAGTACAAGTACGTCTACACATACAGTACAAGTACTTGTACATAAACAGTACAAGTACGTGTACATAGTATTTTTCTTTTGCTTATTAGATTATTTCCCTCCTGATATAGATCTTCAATATTCCTCTTCAAAAACCTCTTGTGTTTATGTCTGTGACTTAGTTCCCCTGGAAATGCAAATTCTAGCTGCACTTGAGGTTTCGAGTATTTCGCTTTAATTACCAGGAGAAGTGAACTTGCTCCAGTTCCGTCTCCGCTTTGCCATAGCGTCTGACTGATCAAGTTTAGGGATTGCACGTAAATACATAGCATAAGCACTCCATCCCAGGAGCTGTAGTACAAACGTGCAAATTATCTACCAGCCCACCTTGAAATTTTGCTTTGCTACATGTAGAATGAGGTTTTCCAATCTCTCCAGATGTCCCTACATGATAAAGTGAAGTATGAAATCTTTATTTTGACTTGTACCAATCGAATAAAAGCAGTTTTATGTTACAAAAATTTATTTTAACCTTGAGATCTATTGTTGATGCCTTCCTCTAAAGCATTACAAATGGGAGAGCAGTGTAAATATTGTGTTGCATAATTATACCTGATTGGTATATAATAACTAATGATGATATAGTAACTTTGCTGACTCGTTTAGTTGAGGTATCTAAACATCATGTACTTCAGTTTCCTGGGTTGGCTTTTAGTTCCAAAAAGTCACCACCTTGAGTATATCTATAGCTGTTTGTAATTTTAAGTTGGTCTTCGCCAGATTGTGTTTGGAATACCTATGCCTCAGCACCAGCTGATTGTGTTCAAGTGACCAAATCGTTCAAGTAAAAGGTAACATAGAATTATGAGTTAAAGTTAAATTCGTCCAGCGTTCAAAGATTCTGCTCGTCCTAGCTCGGAGATCTCGTGAAGTGTATATACATAATGCAAAAAATCGAAAAAAGGCCTAGGTGGCAATAGATCCAATATTACCATTTGCAAGCAAGCGTTTACTGCAAACGTTTTCATGTTTGTTTGCGTTTAAAAGTTGCGTGCTGCACGTTTGAATGAGGGAAGTAGCATGCTTTGACAGAAAATAGGCGTAACCTGTCAAACATGCTATTTCCCTTATTCAAACGTACACGATTCACTGAAACGAAAAATATGCAACTTTCAAACGTAAACAAACACAAAAAAAATGTTTGCCGTTAACGGTTACTTGCAAATGGTACAAGCGCAAAGACTTGACAATCATATTGATTTTGACTTACGAAGTAGTTTATCAAATTGAATAAAGATAATCACTTTACCATGCTTGTTAATCAGAATTGTGCAAGAGAAACTGTATATGAAATGACCATTAAAGAGAAAGTCGAGTGAGGTCCACTGAAGTCTAGTGCATAATCAATTGCATGCTTTATCCTAGAGGTGGCGCCAACTTGAAGGACCACCAACTCCATACAGAAAAGCTTGCTATGAACACGAATATCGTCCACAGCCTAGATTGCAAGACATCTCAAAGAGTTTCGATTGCTGCGGAGATACGTTGAACAACATTTACTGTTAACGCCGAACCGTTCACGTTAAACCGCGCTCATCACAGAGTGCCAAACCTCAAAAGAGTACGTTTCTGTAATTTGTTCTTGCAACTCTTGTAGGATGTACACTTTTTGTACGAACACACCCTTGTACGTAAGACCTTGTACGTTGTAGTCTGTATAAAATTTTACGCAATGTTCTTTTTATAAAAAAAAGTCAAGCCATGCTCATACAAGATTGTAAAGCCTCAAAATGCACGTCACGTAATATGCGTCACCACATATCTAGCATACTGCATAGCTAAGTGTTAGAGACCGACTTATTGTCTTACGTACAGTCCGTAGTTTAATAATTAAAGTATACTTTGCGTGTATTGATTGGTCGAGAGCCATGATCTGTTATTTTGACACATGGTAACGTCAGCCTGCGAAATTTTACCCTACTCTCATAATTTTCCCTCGGAGTTTTTTATAGAATAAAACTTTTTCACTTTCTTTCATTCTTTTTTATCATATAAACCAATTAGATTACGTTGAGCCGTTGTCTGTCCAGTAATAGATACACTGAAGACGTCATACGAGTGGTAGTAACAAAACGTGACTGCTCTCCTTCGTTTATATTTAGCATATAGGTTTATTCTGGTGTCAGTTATGAGGTGGTAGCTTCACAGGAGACCAGTTTCCACTATCTTGTTAAAATGATGGTTGCGAGAAAAATATTCATAAAAAAGATCACATACAGCTTAAAAGCTCCTGAAAATAATTATGATAATCCTAGCAATATATACTAGTATAGAGTCATTTGGACTGATTCTAGAGCCTATATAGAGCTTTAAGGAAAGCTGTGTTACAACTCAAACCATTCGGTCCTCTTCGGCCTAGTTGGGGCGTCGCATTTTGGTCAAGAATAAGCCGTCAAATTTGATATGAACAAAACGTTTCAAGAGTTCAACGCCTAGCAGTATACGTAAAACAAACTTATTTGAAAAATTACCTAAACGTAGTTAGACTTTGGTAGGATGTTAAGTTCGTGAGAAACAAAGTGGTTTATTTTAAATTCGACAAATTTCCACGAAAGTGCAACGTCCAAAGCAGGCCTTCCTGATGGTCAAGAACTCCTTGTTGATGTTCAGTATCGCTGAAAATACGTATTTTCAGGTTGTGTCATAAACAGTGTGCAGTAATATGCTTTTTTAGATTGAATTTCAGTTCGGAAAAATCATTGCACCGTCTATGGGATCCAAGATCTCAATGCCTGCAGCGACTTGTACTAAATAAGCTATAAAATTTGCGAAATTTCGATAAAATATAGTTAGCAGTAGATTTTCAGTTGATCATCTGTTAATTGTTTATCTGTCAAACGGTGTACCTAATACTTATAAGTTTTGAATAAAACGCGTCGTAATCCTCAGTTAGACGCAAGATTTCTAGAAGGAAGCATTTTGTGATAATGGAAATGATTTTATTTGTTTTCAAGTTTCCCGCTATATCTGATATTTGTATTTACCCCACACCATACAGGTTTTTTAAGTTTCGAAGCTGTAAATTGCCAAAATTAGAGTAGCAAAAAAATGTTTTGAAGTCACTCAAATTGCGATCCAGCAAAAAATTAAAGCGTAAAACGTTCAGAAATTAAAGTAAAGCAACATTTTGTATAAAGTGTTCAAGGTTGTAACAGAGGAACTTCTTCAATGACAATGCGTGAAACTGAAGCCCAACCAGTGTAAGCATCACCGGGTGTTTCTCCAAGACAAGTAGCGATAGAAAGACCAACTTTTACTGGACCTTTTGGTACATTATTACAGAAACCATCCAAGGTTTTGGGTGAGTGATAGTTTAATGCTAAATTGGCGTACACTTGTGTATCAATTGTTGCGGGGTTTTTGCATTCTTGACCTTTGTAGAAAAGAAAATATATCAGAATGAGCTAAAAATAGGCAGCGAGCTAAGCGATTTATATATCTTGGAAATACTAATTTTTTTGTCATGATGCATTTTTTTGGAAATACAGGGGAAAAAAGTTTTCATCAAAATCACGAGCTCGCGTTGCGCAGTCTATAGCACTTTTCATGACTGTATTTTGCTTCTTCAAATGTCAGATATTGTAGAAAGCAGACAAGTTGTAGTAAGAGTAGCCTGCAGCGCAGACGTTATATAATGGTGTTTAGTCTGCTAGTCAGCGCACAAAGCTTGTATGGTCAACGCATGGGTCAACGTGAGGCTCAGTAATTTCTGACATGATAGGCTAGAAGAATTTCCGCGCAAATTGCATAATTATGTAATAGCGACATGGCATTGCTGATATGCGTGCTGTGTTTCTCCATTCTGGAAAAAAGTCGGATATAAAGGAAAGCGTTCTATCGACATTGCAGCCGAGCTAGAAGATATTGATTTCGTAGTTCAACCTGTTTCAAAGCACAGTCGGCTCTTTTTCTGAGTGTAGTTTCTCAAAAAATAACGCATCGACAAAAGCTGGCGAACCTGAACGCAAAGCTGCGCGATGACTACCATATAAAAGCACGGGCAAATAGCCTGACAGTAAAAATGAAACATTCGTCGAAGCGCTCTCTTTTCGTAGAGAAGATCAGCCAAGAGTGGAACTGCTTGAAACACTAAACATTTACCATAGCCTGTGCTAGCACTAAAGAACATATTCCTTCCCAGAAAGAACGCTTTGAGAGCTGCTGTTTGTTCTGGATGAAGACTTTTCACCAGTGGCGTAACGGACTAAGGTCAGGGTTAGAGCAACTCCTAAGGGCCCCCGACCTCTTAGGGGCCCCTGATCAATCAATGATGACGTCATGACTTTGAAAATTTAAATGCATTTCAACAATGATATACTAGAGTTTCAGCCTAAGACCGCGCAAACCAAGGGATTAATTTTACAGAGATTTTATCCGCTGGACCGCTGCAATAACTGAATTTCTTCTGTTGTTGCCGCTATTATGTTTTAAACAACGTGGTAAAAGTCATAAGTAGATGGCAGGCGCCAATTCGTTTGTCGATATTAGCATAAAGACTACATGAAAAGAATAGAGCGGCGACGTAGGCGAATGTTGGCGACAAATTAAAGCGTGCTAATGGGGGGCAAATCGAGATCTCGGATAAATGAACACGCGGCGAGAGCGGATCACATGTTTTCTCGTACGTTTGTTGAAGGTTTGTTTCGTATTTTCGCGTGTTTTTTTACGGGGTAAAATATTTCTTATAACGTTTACATCTTTACTATTTATTGTTTTTCATAAAAAATGACTTTTTGAATCTTGTTCCGGCTTATTTTAGATGTTCAGTTTGTGTATGACCTGTTTTGGCTTGTGCAAAGGTTCGTTGAAATTAAAACTTTTTGACTTCGTTTGGTTTGGGATAAATACTTCATGTTTCAAGAACACAACGGGCCACGGCCACAACGTTTGGTGGACGTTTGTTTTGCTCGGAAATCTTTTTGATTATGGCCTCACATTTAAAGCGAAAATATGATTCTGGTGCATCAAAACGAGCAGAGAAAACCCGAAGGATCGAAGCTGCAATATCAAGCACGAGAAAAATTTTGTCTTTTTTCAATACAGAGAAGACAGAGGAATTAACCATTCTTCCAGATGATAATCAGTCTCGAGTTGATTCCATTGCCTCCTCGAGTGATGACTACGATGGCAATGAAGATCGTGGAATCCAAAATCCTGAAGTATCTGATGATAATGGAAGAAATAAAGAAAATGAAGCACAAGAAAAAAAAGAGAGCATCGGTATCAGGCATTTAGGTGATCCATCTTCACAAGTGTTCTCTGTTGGTGAAAGGTCTGAATTTTATTTTGATTTGTCGAAATGTTATCCAACAGATCGGGGCCACTTTTGTGAAACAATCAACGACGCTTCTTTAAAAAGGGAGATTTTAAGCCACGGGCCATGTAGACCATCCGGCCCATTTGAATACACAGATGAAACAGGAACATTGATTACTAATTTCCAAGCCAAGTATTACACTAAATTTGTTGGCAATGTTTCAGTTCCAAGAGGTTGGCTTTGTTATTCAAACGAATTGAAAAAACCGTACTGTGATGTTTGTTGGTTATTTGCCGATCGCTCAAGCAAGAATTACGACAGTCAAAAAAGTTGGATAAACGGTGTATCAGGTTCTACTCATAATATGGCTGCCAAGATAAGCAGGCATGAAAAGTCAGCTTTGCATATAGAGGCATCTGCTGTTTGTCTAAGGT
>JAODVM010090650.1:0-16675 GCA_025400095.1 Phenganax marumi | reverse complement strand
GACTTCAACAATTTCCCACAGGAGAATGCCCCTGCACCCTTCTAATGTCCCTCTGACTATAATTACAAAACCACAAGGGAATTTTGAGTGCAGCCCTGTGTCACACAATTAGGTTGCAAGCACTTCCATTTTCCAATGGCATTTGAACATAGAAATATATCCATAGCATAGCCAAAATGTCAGTAATGTTGCGAATTTTGCTTCATTTTTGATAAATTATTAGAGAGTTTTGGTTGATGAAAATTCAAGCAGAATTTTTATACTTGTCACACCTATCCACGAGTTGAAAAAATTCAGCAACTTTCAGCCCCCAGTAGGAATCGAACTTACATCCCGTGGTCTGAAAATTATATAAATCTTTCTCCAATTACCATCAACAAAACTTAGTATAATAAACAAACTGACAGGCTGGCTGCACCAGTAAGTGTTACTGTGTTTATGTATCAAAAATAGCCCAATTCCAAATTTAATTAGACATAACCAGCTAACTTGTAGAAGGAACGAATCATATGAGAATGAAGTGGACATGGAGATATAGGAGTTGAGGGCCTTATACAGGCAGTACAGCCCACTGATATACATAACTACTGGATAGCGCATCGTAATACTGGCGTCTACAAAAAAGTGAAGCCGGAAATAGACTGTGTTTGCTTGGCGGCGGCCATATTGGCTGGTCCCACTTTCTTATATTTTTCTATTAAAGAGAGATGATTTTCGTCACTTTTTTCTCTTTCGCGATGAAAACTTAGGCGAATTTTGTTATTAGATAGAATGATAGAACAGATGGAAAGTTTTACATCAATTTTTAAGTCATTTCATCATGAAATGCGTGGAAGAAATTAAAATTTCTGAGTGCCGAGGAGTGGACTAAACCAACGACTAGACAGTCAGGACCACGAAATGTCAAAATAACTCTATAGTATTGTAATATTCAGCCAAGCAAAGAATCTTATCATGCAAAATAGGCTATGAGCGGAGAAGAAAAACTTTTGGAAGCTTCAGTTCGTCGTTTACGAAAGCTTATATGCTGCAAATATTGATGATGTCAATTGTCAAATTTCGCTTGAGTTGAACAGAGTTCTCGTTCTCTCGTTTTCCGCGTGAAAATAAGAAAATTGTTGATTCATGGCATTTTAAATAACAGTATTTAAGTTTGTTCCAGATCAGGTATGAACCAGTGTAGCCACTTGATACTATAATACCTGGTAATTTTTGGTTTGTTATTGTGTGTTCACTAAACAGTCTTTATTAATGTAGATATAGTTTGCTATTGACAGCTAGTTCACTGCTTTCTGAATGGCAAAGAAGCTATAGATTATTATCTGGTTATCTCTGGTTGTCTGTACACCACACCAGTGGTGACAACAAAATTGTTACACTACCGATAGTTGGAGTTGCCATTGACAGTAACTGTTGTAGTAGAGATCAATTGTAATTCCAGGACAAATGCTGCAACTTAAAGCCACATTCAATATACTTTTCTGGCACTTGTAACTATTGACATAATGTTCTAATTTAAGGATTTGTTTATTGTAGATGGTGCTATAGCAACACAGTAGTAGCTAGCTGGATAACTGTTTAATGTAACTTTGTTATGTAACTTTTCAAATGTTAATTTAGTGATAATAAATATTTCTAATTCAAAGATGCTGGTTCCAGTGTACTTTTTTACTACTTGTTAAATAATTTGTCATTTGATGCAGAGGAATATAATTCAATTGGAAATGCACTCAAACACCTACTTACTTCACTGTATACAATGCCATAGAAGTTTTAACTGTGAAAGGGATACTTTTAAGTGGTCAATTTCAAAAGTATTTGCGTGTAGCATGAACAATAATGGTTGCTTAACTTTTTTCCCATGCTTCACATAGTCGTAATCGTTGCATAGTCCATATTGAATTCGACTATGTTCACTCCTTTCAACCTAGTCGCGGTATTATTTCGTGCTGTAAAGCTAAATCTCGCTTGATTTGTCCGCTCAAAAACTTTCCACTATCATCTGATTTTATTGAAACCCATATCAGCGCAAACAGTAACACATATAACGCAAAAAAAGAAGAATTATACTGTTCTGTAATACAAAGTTCTATTAAAACATGCAGAAGTGGGACCATCCAATATGGCCGCTGTTATTTAATTTTGCCTTCACTTGAGAGCCTAGTTGCTCTATCCAGTAGTAATATAGATCAGTGGTACAGCCGTCCACTCCTATATCTCCAACATTCCTTGATATCTGCTGGAATAGGTCTTGATGAAATCCTTTGCAACTTTGTGAATTCGTGGAAAATGTCTTCCAAACATTTTCCTCTGTTTGAAGTTTTACAATCTTAATGTCCTTTGTATTCAAAAGCATTTTTAAACGGTAAAATACACTAAAAAGCCATCTGCCATCTTGAATTTCGTTCAGACGCTTGCCGAGCATGCGCACAAAAAAAGTGGGTACACTAGTTCCACCTCTGTATGTTTTACTCTGTGCCAATACTATCATGACTATAGCCTAGACTATCTAGACTATGGATATGTATGGATTACATTGACTATTGTCTTAGATTATCTGACTATAATCTTCCAAAGTTCAAGTCCTAGACCATCACGACTGCAGTCTGGAAAGCTAATTCAAGTGAGTACAATGCAAATCCAAGATCAAGTCCAATGCAGACCATTTTGAATTTGTTGAATAGGCAGAATGATGAATCTACAAGCTCACCTTGAACATCAATAAGCAAATAAACCCACATTGAAAGAAAGAGGATTAAAAACATTACATGGAGTAAAATACAAGCAAAGTTGACCAAATTCCAATTGCAGGCTACCATTTCAACTGAATTTGATAAAACATAATTTTGCTGGTTTATTAACAGATGTAACGTAATTCCCTTGGTGCACCCCAAAATTAGCATAGATTTTGTATTGCATGTTGCTGATTTTATTGTCTAGGCAAAAGCATTGGACACATTAAAACAGAAAAGAAAATGCCCTCTGGCTAAATTTCATTCTATTGTGAGCTTTCGATAGCCAATCAGCCATCTTCAACATAAATTATAGAAACATAATAATAACATACTTCAAAACCTAAATTTTCCAAGAAATATTGCATGAATTATTAAAAGTATTATCATTTGGAACAGGTAGGTGAAAATATTAGTGAACTAAAAAGGCATGTGATTGTCCGACCAATTGCTCATTACTTATTGAGTTAGAGGGTGCATTGTTCTGGTGAGGAATGTGAATTGCTGTCAGCGACCATTGTTGTTGCTGCATGCCAAGATGCCAATGCGATGCATAAACGATAGGTTCCACTTTCTATAACTTGTCTATTCTCAAACATATCTTTTCTCAAACATATCTATAACTTATCTATACTTATCTATAACATATCTATAACATATCTATTCTCAAACATATCTATAACAAACTTCAAGGCACCATTAGCAATATTTTATCCTTTCTTACTTAGTTTGAAATTTATACTGTTTTTTCTTTTTTGTGTGAGAAGAACTGCTACTCTCCCTGATTTAACTCCAGCTCCAATCCTTGCAATCAATTTTAAATAAAGCATTTGTTTGTCTGTGAGGTGTAACTCTATATTTTGGTGAAGGGAACATTGTTTGTGGGCTTCTAAGTCACCTATTTGAGACTTAGCTTATATGACAGGCAACCAAAAGCCCATAATAAAACACTTTTACTCAGAAAGTGTTTTCAGTTCTACTTTAATACTTATTGTACGCATCAATATAGAAATGTTGTTATAATGGAAAAATTTAGTAAAAATTCTCTCAGAAAATTGTATACTGTTAGTTAGGACTTTAAAAAGACTGAAAAGGTGGCAACTGGTATCAAAATGACAACTCTGGTAGGTCATTGATCGATTTCCTCAAAATCAATCTCATTAAAATGCATACTAGTTCTAAATACAGAGTTCCAATCCGCAGTTTGTTTTGACAGAAAAATGATGGCATGACAAACAATTATGTTTATTAAACTTCATTCAACTATAGAACAAAGACGAAATTGGCAAGCAGGAGAAAGTTTTCAAGTCATGTAAGTGTCTAATATACTGTCAGCAGAGTGCACGGCATGAAAAAAAATGTAGACCATAAACTGTAGATTCTGTCTTCAATGATGAAAACATGTTCCTATAAGATACCTTCATACATTCTTGTTCCTTCTTGTTTGAAACTTTTTGGTAGGATATAAGTAGGATTTATATCTTTAGATGATCAATGAAGTGATATCGCTAAGATGATAAATCAATATTTAATGATTCAAAGGCATATACATGTTGGGCACATCATTTAGACTGGTTTATGCATTAGATAATGCAGTCATAGCATAGGAATACACTCACGTCAGAGCCGGGGGGGGGGATAGGGAATTTCAGATTCTGCCACTAGCGACCCCTCATGGCTGTTTTAAGCCCTCCAGGCCCTGTTTCTGAACTAACCTTTTTGCGACCCCTACAGCTGTTTTAAGCCTCCTAGCACTATTTCCCCGCCTCGAGCTCATCGCCAATGGAGGAGTCAAGAATCCCCACTGCCCCTCTGCCACGGGTCGTGAGTTGTCCACCTGTAGCACCTCATTAAAGAGTTTTTTGCCTGTTGTTTCATCTAATCTAGGGCTGATGTGGTTAAACCCTCTTGGCATATCGGCGTTCCACGTGTCGCACTATGATTGTAACACAAATTCTTCCAGACCACCGTTTTCAAAGTTAAGCATCGCTTCGCTGATGACAAAGAAGCTAGTCCTTAGGTCCGTTGTCGTAGCCTTTTTTGTGATTTCGATGATCACACATTCTTTGGTGTCCACCTGCCCCCATCCGCTCCCGATGACATTTTTGACAGAGACGGTGCAAAGGTATATAACCAAAGAAAACTGCAAATCGAAAAACCTCCTAACGGACATGCTACTGCTGCCCCCGGCCAGGCTGTCCGGCGTGATGGCGAAATATGTCTGAGCCTCAGGGTGGAGATCGGCCTTCTTCATTCCTTTCAGATAAAGGCTGTTACTAACTCTGTTTATCATGACCTCAACTCTTTCGATATTCGGGAACTTGAAGATTCCGCTGTCGGTTATGGTAGTTGCCTGCAATATCATAATAATGGCGGCCATCTGTTTGCAAGGCAAATTAATTGTTTCCCGTAGGCATAGCTGCCCCTTGGCGATTTCTGCCCGATGAAGAAGGGCAACATGCTCAAAGTCAGTTTCCTCCCGACCTGATATCCAGTTGTTGCCTCTTTGTACAAGGGTCCATGGTCAAAGGACTCAAACTCGAGCTGGATGTTTTCCAAAGAAAACGTCCCTAGGGTTTCCCCTTCTGAGCCCCCAAAATGCTTGAAGTGCTGGGGACCGTCAGATGGAATTGGAAGTTGTCAACTTGTGAATAGGGGCCCGTGATCGCCTACGATAGTATCCAGTTTTATTTTCTGCCTCTCTCTGTGAATGGCTTTAACCAAAGCGTCAGAGACCTTTTGGCTATCCCCTGACGACGCCACATCGTCCAACGTGCCAATGAGTTTTCTGGTGTTTCCGTTGGCGCAACGCTCCTGGACCATTTTGTCCTATGTATGCTTAGGCAGCCATAACAATCTGTAAAGCTGGATCAACCCATGCCCGTCGTCATAAATCATTTGCCCTCCACAGCTAATAGCTAGTTTTTCGGTTAGGAGCCTCGAAAGCCCGTTCAAAAACCATGATTTTGTTCCTGTTACATTAAAATTGAACAAGAGGCACAGGCTGTCAGAAAGCAGGCAAAGGCCAGGTTACAACTTGGGCAGACTGACGTAGATCTGCTTTCCCTAGCCTTTCTTAGTGGCATCTCTGGTAACGCTGTGGTGCATTCTTATTCCATCTCTTATCTCCGAAATCTTGTATTTGGCTGCCACATTCGCCAGGGTCTTTCCACATTGCCCGACCGCCTAGGTGCCCTTCTAGATGATAGTTCAAGCCCTCACGGTGAGAGTCGTCACAATGCCGGCAATCGATATCACGACGGCACTCAGCCCAAGCACTTTTTTCTCGAGCCCATTGTTTGAATCGCTTGAAGCGTTTGACGTCTTCCACCTGCTCCTCTCGTGTCTCCTCTCTAGCCCTCAGGTCTAGTGTCCTATTCATGGCCTAACTGAGCCCAATCACCCGCTCCTCCAGCTCAAAATACTCCCCATCATTGCCTGCGGGGTCTGCGGCATCTCTCTGATGGATGGCCTTGTCCATTAACTCTCTGAAACGGTTGACTTGAATTTGCAATGCCCCTTCATCACCGAGACGACATTCCATTGTTTCTCGTGGATTTAGAACGCCCCCTCAGCTCTCTATCCAGCTCAGGGGCTAAGCCTGGAATGGCAGCGCTGTCTGAAGTGGTGCCATCAGGGGGGCCAAATATGCCAGAATGCAGTTTCCAATCAGCGGCAATTCCCTCAAGCTCATTTTGGAACTCGGTTACTTCGGCCTGTGAAAAAGCGCTGTACCGCAATACACCCTTGTCATTATACAGCACGACCAAAGAGTTATTTCTTCTTCCCAACTTCGTACATGCTTCCCAGAAATACTTAACATTGCCCAATGTCAATATCTCAATGTGTTTCAGCAGACTTTCTTCCTTTTCGCTTTTTGTTAGTTTATACCCAGAATCCAGGGTCCGTATTATAAACTGCTCAAGTACATGTTCTCGTTTTCTATCAGGTGGCGAAATGTCTTTGTAATCCAAGTCGTCAATCGCAGTACGCGGTACATCCGGGAGGATAAATGATGTCTCACCATGATCGAGATCATGATCGACCAGTATCAAGTTTTCGAGATCTTGATCGGGTTCCTCTGAGGAGTTCAAATCCTCCATACCAATTTCTTCGCCTTCGGCCATCGTAGCCACAACTAGTTAGAGATACAACTCTAGCAACACGGAGTCGATATCTATGCCTTGGCCAATATTTGTCAAGACATCGAAAGTTAATTGGCTCCAGGCACCGTTGTAGATGGCGACCTCACTCTTGATGTTCCTGTAATGCTTTACGAATCCATTCAGGCACTGCCACATTGTAATAGGCAGGCTAACGATTGCTGAACTGCTCGTCCCATCCACGAAGTTGAACGTCCTGTCCACCGCGTCGCAATGCACTGATACATGCCTTAGTCTACCTTTGATATCGCATTCATTCTCTGACACGACCCAAGAGCTTTGAGGTATGTTCTTGATGAGCGAAAACTGCAGCAGACGCTCGAATTCTTTAAGATCTAGGGTAGCCTCGCCGCAGTAGATCCTTGACTTGCTGGAATAGGACAGCTTTTCCACCTTGATCTTGGATTTGGCCTGCGAAACTAAGATAGCCGGAAGGGTAACCTCGGTCGAACCTTTAGCGATGACGTTGTTTTGCTTTGTCACGTTGCGGTACTCCGAATAGATAGTCGCCGATTTGAGATACAGCCTGGATTCGTTCATTTTTTCTATGGCCTGCACTCCATCTTCGAGGTGGAACTGCTCATGGGTGGCCTCAATAAACACTGTGAGCTTTCTCATTATGCGAGGGGGAATATATTCGCCTCCCATAAAACGTGATGGACAGATACTACCAGTGGCTTTATGGACGAAATTACGAGCAAGCCAAGAGCCTCCTGGATTCTTAGGACAATCCCTTCACCAGGAAGGCGTTTCTTAAGAAATACCCCAGTGCCGATTTGACGAAATTCTATTTTGAACCCCAGGTTTTGGGGGACTTGCAAAGCTTTACAGAGTTGCTCAAGTTAAGTCCTCATGTCTATTGGCAAAAAAGTGCCCATTATAGGTATGACATCGAGAAGAACCTGGATGTCAAGGATGATCCCAGAATGCTACAGGACTTGGGGCTATCCAATGAGTGGATCGAAAATGAGCACGCTATGAAATGGACTCCACAGATCTGAAACCACTTTGGGACTGTCCAGGGGCTGGTCTTAGAAGACAACAGCAAAATGAGCTACAAGAACTTCAAAATTTTAATTACCGAACTTGATAGCTTCACATGAAAGCTCGACCCACTGGACACATATTGGGGGAAATGAGTGTACCTTACGCGCTTTGATTACATCTGGGATTGATATCATGGTAGCTTACTCGTGGCATACATCCTCTCTTACAAGACTGGTATGAGCATAGAGCATAACACGCAGACCAATCGGCCCAGAATCATCTCAAGCACCAGCTGCTTCTACGTCTATTACCATGTGAAGAGATTCCTGTGCTACCCACATAAAATGATGAAGTATACTGACCACAACACCATCCAGCTCATCCTATCGAGAACGGGATTAAAAGAGCTAGGGTACGCAAGCCACTACAAAATGCTTAACAATGATCACAACAATTGGAAAGCGTTCATCCAAAGAAGAAGCAACGGCCTGACTGAAATCGGCCAAGAATTGTTGCAACAGGCTGTTGAAAGCCATGTGTACGCTGTGCCTAAAGCTCAAGCTAGCACCTGTTGGCCGCTGTCAACACAGGGGCCAAAAGCTTGGAGACAAAACGTCTTTCACAGACTTGTACACGACACTATCTTCCAAAACAACCCCACAGTAACAATCTCAAACATACAGACCGCGATCAGAGACACAAACGTGAGACTGGACATGGTGATTAGCCCAGAGGTCATTCTTGTTCCACCCAGCAAGGTCATTCTTGAAAAACCGAACAAAGGGTTTAACAACGTCCTCACCATGGCCATGAGTGACATGCCATTTGGTGTAAACTTGCATTTTAATTACTCCACACCTGTCCACGCACCGACCAGTGCACCCGCCATGCCACGAGCGCACCCACCCACACCATGAGTGCAAATGCAGATGCCACAAGGGCACTCGTCCACACCTAGACCACAGCACCGCGGCTGGCAGAATTACATCCCACAGAGGGAACATCGACAGACACATTGGTTGCCATGGCCATAGTTGGAGCACTTGTTGTTTGTTACGTTTTATCGGCTCTGTATACTACGATGGCATTATACTATGGTCATGACGCGGCTAGCGAGCCAAAACCAACTGAAGTCGTCAGGACATACGCCTACAAGTACTTGTACGCAGATCTTTCAGTGACCACTTGGCGTGAACCAACGAGCCTGAGAGTTGGCTACCCAGAGGAAGCGGTTTGTTTATCACAGCTGAACAATAAGACGAAGATGACACTGATGTCTCATACCTTTGATGCGAGGATCACCACGCTTGGTCTCATGTACGGAATTGTGCTCATGAAGAAGGATAGCACTCGTGTGGACTCGGTCATACGGGTGTTCGATATGGTGATGAAAAAGAAGCCCGATTTCGGTGGGAACCAAATATACCCTCTACATGAGCAATTCCTACTGAGCGATCATATAAAAACCCTGGAGGATGTCGTCATGTTCTACATCAGGATAAAGAGGACGTCGAGTGCACCCTATGGCAACGAGTCTGCACTGAGCCTACTTGTTGAGACAGTGTTCGATGCTTGAGTAGACAACTGCAAGCATCTACACAGACAACTGTTACACGACAACATAGTACCTTCGTTTTTGCTAGTTTTTTCGGTGCAGGTGAAGTATAGATGAATGACTATACAGTGCCTCTAGTAGATGCCACGAAGACATATGCAAATATCCAGCAAGATGAGGTCATAACAGGGAATCCCTTCATCACGAACCAGGAGAAACGAAAAGACGGTCAGAGGATTTGAAGCCAGATGGAGACTCGCCGCTCTCTGCAAGCATAACAGAGAAAAGAAAAGATGTCGAGAGGAGGTCAAGAAATCAGCGAGCTGCAGGGATTCTTGGCAGTTAAACCTGGTGGGTCTGCCTGCCATCTTGATAAGCAAAGCGCGAACCCACCGATACGACATATGGGTGGCTTGATACGACATGGGGTTGTCAAGCTCCCGGCCGGCTGTGGTATGGGTCTGCACCATCAGGACTATCCGTGTGTTGGCAACGACACCAATTCGGCCGTCGGCGAGTTGGGCCTGCATCTCCTGGCAGAAGTACTCGTCTAGGAGGGCTACCATCTGGAAATACGCTAATTCTCGTTCCGGCTCGGCATACCTTCTAATGCTGACTGTGGGGTCATACTTGCTGTCGTGATGGATCTCCCTGACATGCTTTTTCCCCTTGATGCGAACCACCAGGAGTCCCCGCTCACCTGAAGTGGTGCAGTACAGCCCCAAGTACTTGGCGTTGTATCGGCCCACCCAGCCCGTGTTTTTGATGGAGAAGACCTCCATGAGGGGGTGTTCCTCGAGTCCTGAGGCCTTGGCTTTTTGCAGGCCTCAATGATCTCGTGCGGGTTGAAGATGACTGGATGTCTTGCAGGAGTCTACATTATCGTCACTTATACCCTGGTCTGACCAGTGTTTAATTGAGAGTTTATGGTGGCTCCCAGAATGGGGTGCTACAGGTGGACAACTCGCGATCTGCGGGAGAGGGGCAGTGGGGATTCTTGATTCCTCCATTGTCGACCAGCTCGAGGAGGGGAAACAGTGCTAGGAGGCTAAAAACGGCCGTGGGGGGGGTCGCCAAAGGGTACCTTCAGAAACAGGGCATGGGGGGCTTAAAACGACCATAGGGGGTCCCCAGTGGTGGAGTCTGAAATCCCCTATCCCCCCCCCCGAGCCTTGAATGTTTTTTACATTGCATTGAATAAATGGGCTATTTTCCTTTAATGGACAAACAAAGTGTACAGATAATGCTTCTGTGAGAAAAACAAAGGATGATGAAAAGGTGTATCAAACTCATACAGATCAATACGACCAATGCTGTATAAGCCAAATCCCACAATGCTATTGTCTAGTTTGGTCAATGTTTGAACTTTAAGAACTACTTGATTGTTTTTGTTGATTCAGACTTTTCTACAAAACCTGCATATGGTTGCAAGCCAATACACTTTTATATGCAAAATAGTTTGAGTGGACTACCACCGAATTTGATACTATGTAAAAATTCCAAGACAACATCTACTACTCAAACACAGGTATACCAAGAAGGTGTACCATCTCTTCTGTCAGGAAAGTGCTGAAAGAAGATTGCAATCCTAGGACTTTGAACAGAGTATTTATTTTACTAATACAATACAATGAACTCTAAATTTGCAGTACATTGTGCATTTTATGTGAGTTGTTGTTACTTCCAGCAAAACACTGCTTTAGCATGTTCAGTAATGGTATCTACTCAGTTCAGTTTAGCGATCTGAGATTGCCACCAATAATTGAGCACTATAGCAAGAATACACAGATAAATAATCAAAACTGTGATGATCACAGTTGAATTTCTGCAGTTTACTACATTCATTCTACACAGAAATTAACACAGTGTACTACTATAAAGAAAGGTGACTAATGCTGCCAATTTAATAAAGACTCTTTTGTTCCCCATGATACCTCTTGACAATTTCTGTCACACATTAGTGCAATTTAAATTCACATACAATTACTAAAAAATGCAGCCATCCTTATTACAGAATGCCTCGGTTGGACTGACTGCAAAAAACTGCACACTTTCCTGGACTATGTACACATTTTTTACAAATTGCCATAGACCACATGAAAACAAAGGCATCTTGACCTCTCTACTATCTGTAGCAACTGATAACATGAAGATTAGCCTTGAGAGCTTCTAACAGTTTGCTAGACCATCAATGTTTAACACTTACATCAGCTACAGCCTCATATGTGCCATCACCACTCGAGTCTAATTCAACAGATGTGAGCATATGTTCTGGTTCTGCAAATTTAAAATATTGTACTGACAAAGCAAAAGTGTGGTGTTGAATCAAAAGAAATGAAATAAAATATCGAAAGCCTTTTGAGCAGTTAATTGCCTAAGGGTGTGACAATAGAATAGTAAACTTACCATTTGCAATCGCTCCATTTTGCATCAAAAACTCCTACATAATAAAAGAAGAAAATAGGTATCTTGCTAAAGCACACAATTCCTCAATCTTCTAGCACACCTCATGAAAATGAATGAATCTGAAAAGCTTCTGATGTCTTATTTGGCCAATAAAATTTAAGTTTTGCTCACAGCAGCAGAAAATTCCAAGGTAAGTCACACAGGATTACCCAAACTTTTGTACAGTGATAAAATAAGATTTCTTTGTGAACAAGGCATGTTTAAGGCAACGTTTCAGAACAATCCGCTGAACTCCAAAGAAAAGTTTCAAGTAAATTTCAGTGCTAACATGATCCAGAGCCCCTAAAATACCTAGATGAACTCAAGGTCTTCAGACAGTGTGCAAAATGTTCAATTTATTGCTCATTGTACAATTGTCTACTTTCTTGATGCACCCTGTAGTCATTCATGCAATATACACTTGAGAAAGGCCTTTGAATGCAATCCAAGACCAGACCAACTAGGGGATTCATCATCAAGTTCATTGGAACAGTAGTACATCCCATATTAATTAAGCCTTAATCTCAAACACAATATTACAGCATCTGCACAAAATTGAATATCTATTGACCTTTAAAATGGAAAAAATGAAACTAGTTTGTAGACTTTTAACACCAAGTGATCTTATGTGTCCTCTAATAAACACAGTGTTAGTGGAAAGAGGGAGAAGAATTCTAACATTATATTGCAAGTCACTATAGTGTCACAAAAAGAAAACATGTATTATTTCCACGACTGTAGTCATGGAAGAATCATGGATTCTACATTGGATTCTCTGGCACATGTGAAATCTGGTACTTGAAAATAGCCTCAGGCATTTTTTAAAGCTGGTTTGTGCCAACATCGCTATAGTTTTGCTTACATATTCAACAGACAAAAAAGTGTGCTGAAATTGCAATTACATTTCTATTACTGCATAGGCTGGAAATCATTTCCACTGAACAATGAACAAGTTTTTTAATTTTAGATGTCTACAGAATTAAAGCTATCTTAATCATGTAGTTAATTTCGTGATTTTTGGAGATAGTTTGGACGGCTTTATTTGCGATCATTTTAGAATAGCCACAAAATCATACATAGCAAAGGAAATGAAAATGAAAGCATAAAGACCATCAGAGACGCACTTGAATTGAACTCCAATGATGCTGATAACATGATAGGGTTAAATAATAACAAAATCATCATTGCACAATATATTAAAATGGTGTATGCAACAAAGAATGCAAACACTTTTTTCAATCCACCATCATTTTGTACTAGGTTAATAATTATTTACATATAATTTTCATACTTGGGATATTTAGCATAAACACAAATGGTTTTTTACGGCACCAAACCATTTGATGATGTTAGCAAAACGTACATAATGTAGGACAACTAAAATGAGAGAAATTAGAAGCAGGAACTATCCAGTTTCCTAATCAGCTCAATCAAAAGTGTTTATTTGACATGACAAAATTATTTGGTTGTCTCCACAACAAACAACCCAAACTAGTTACATAGGATATCTCGAAAAATAAAATCCATTTCTGACAGCCTCTGTATACTAAATACGAACTTTCACAATCACACTTTAATGCAGAAAGAGAGCTTTTTACTGATACTCTTCTTATGTCATTACCACTAGAAATGACCAAGTAGTTATCTGTTAAAGCGAGTTGGTCAAATCTGTAATATTGAACCTAAAGAGAAAGCTCATCAATTCTAAAGAGAAAGCTCGATCAATTCTAAACTACGTTAAATGTGTAAGTTTCCATTTCTGATAAGCAATGTAACATTTTACAACTACGGTGGTCTAGTTACTTTAAGGAGTACTTAGTCAAATCAGCTACCTACAAGGTTTTGAATTTTGGGTGCAACAATAATAATTTCCTGCAAATTCACAGTAAAATACAATAGACACACATATCCATAAGGGTTCTTGTCGGAGAGTTTCAAGTAAGTCATACATAATCTAGATATCAAATAGTCACTTGCATGGCAAATGTGACTTCACGATTCCTAGTAATGTTTCAATATTTTAACAATCACAATTATTAGTGGTAAAAATTAGAGTTAATGGATGAAATTACAAGCTATTCATCATCAATGGATATTCTTTGTGTATGGAATAATATACAGCATTATAATACGCCACTGTGTAACAATGACGACAATTTTATCACCAACAGTTTATTAGGCTCTTGGGAAACCCACAACAACAACATCACAAGTGGAAACAAAAAAATTAGTTTTGATCATGGTTATTGGACGTTCAATGAAATACAACAAAAATTATCTAAAGAAGACATCACCCTTGAAAAAACACCTGATAACAAAGTGAAGGTTTATTCCAAAAATAACAAACTTGAACTTAAAACATCTGAGGAAGTCTTAGGATTTATAAAACCCAAGACATACCTGCTGATACATGGATCAAGTCCAAACATGACGCTGATATTAATCTAGGGCCAAGGTATATTAAAATCAATTGCGACTTTGTCAACAAAAATTATAATCTTGATGAAAAAGGACAATTTAGTTCCACAATCGTTAGTTTACCAATTACAACAACACAAAGCCTAAACGGATCTGTGACTCATTTTAAAGATATAGAAAGTCAAGTTCCATTGTACAATGGGATATGGAATAAACTAAACGTTGACATAAGTACTAATATTGGTGATGTAAAAATAGGATCTGTTTTACTTGAAATTTACGTACAATAAATGAGCGAAGCGAACGAGCTCCAAGAAAACCTAAAAGCATTTACCAATGAGCAAGAATTAAGATAGCTCTATTATGATCCTAAAACCGGGTATCAATCCATGGAGAAACTTTACCAAAAAGGAAAAGATGAAGGACTACTGCTCACTAGAAAACAAATCAGAGAATGGTTGAAAACCCAAGACACCTATACGAGATACAAACGTGTTGTGAGAAAACATAAAACATTACAAACGTATGTGAACAATTTAGCTGAACAAATACAATTAGATCTCGTGGACATGTCCAAGTATAGAACAAAAAACAAAAACTACAATTGGATATTAACAGGTGTGAAAATATTGTCCCGATATGCATTTGTGATACCCGTACGTAAAAAAGACACTCTAAACATGGTTCAAGGAGTAAATGAGCTTTTAAAATAATTTAAAACGAGATTTGGAAAATACCCTGACGTGATCTAATTCGATGAAGGAAAAGAATTGTACAATGCCAGGGTGAAAAATTTATTGGAGTCTCATTACATTAAATACTTTAGCACACAGTCTGACAAAAAAGCAGCTATTGTAGAACGTTTTAATAGAACTTTAAAATCGATCATGTGGAAATACTTCTACTCCAAAGGAACTTATCAACGGATATTTTGGATGAATTTGTTAATAATTATAATCATACAAACATAATACAATCTTAATGAAACCAGCTGAAGTCAACAAGTCCAATGAAAACCAAGTGTGATTGACGTTGTATGCACATTGGACAGGACAATATCCGATTCCTAAATATAAAATCGATGATAGAGTTAGAGTGTCCAAGTATAAAAATGTATTTAGAAAAGGATACAAAGCCAACTTCACTGAAGAAATATTTAAAATCAACAAAGTGTTTCGAGGGGATCCAACCACATACGAAATATGAGACATCACCTTTTTGGATGATCCTATTTCAGGAAAATTTTACGAAGAAGAACTCTCCCCCGTAGATAAACAAGATGAAATTTATAGAGTTGAAAACGTTCTCAAGACTCGTGGCAATATGGCTTTGGTGAAATGGATGGGCTACAACAACAAACACAATTCCTGGGTAAAGAAAAGTGATATAAAAAATCTATGATTTTTGGGTAGGAAAATCGAAGCTTTTTGCTTTAATAAATGGACACAGATTTCAGCGATTTCGACAACAACGACTTTGCTCGTGAACGTGATGAAATTGAAATGAACAAATTTAATGATAGAGACAACATAGATAATAATGATATTATAGACAATATAAACACAGAACATGAGACTGCTTTTTTAGAAGAATATGACAATTTTGATGGCGAACGTGATGTTGATGTTGCACCAGTAGAACTGATGGAACTCAACTATGATTGGGACAACACTTATGATGACAGACTTTCCAACCTGAGCATGCCTTTATGAGGGTGATCATGGTATAAAGGGTATAGCTGTCCTTTTGTCTCCCAGTCAATAACACGCCCCTTCTCCCTTGACTTAACTCATGGTCATTTTACCAGCACTAGTGCATTTTGATGAGTCACAAGTGTAACAAAAACATGCATACTCATTAACACATGAGTCCAAGCAAAAGAACACATGTATTCATTTGAATTGAACACCACTACACAGACACTGCAAGCTAATACAAATAAAAACTGACAAAAAAGTTCAATAGTTTTGAGAACTAGAACAAACTCTCTTGTTATAGAATGATGTAGCCTTCTTTGCTTGTTTCAGTAACGCTTGTGATGGCTCAAATGCATAACAAGGATGATCTTTAGTTTCAGGGAGATTTAACTTCACCGTCACCAAAGAGGAGAGTGTACCTTGCAGCTGTAGTCTGCCCCTATCTTCCCGTCTGATTGTTTGGATGACAGAAAAAATGTGTTCCTCACCAGCATTCGAGTGAGGAATGGTTAGAACAAGCATTGCAATTTTAGAAAGTCGTGTAAATCTTCCAGTTTGCATTCCTGGAGGTTTCATTTCTGCTAGGTAACCTCATATTGTTTCCATCCTATGGTAAGTTACACTTTCTGAGCTCCCAGACTCACCAACATCATATTCATAGCAAACAGCTTCATCCCA
>JAODVM010090539.1:0-16685 GCA_025400095.1 Phenganax marumi | reverse complement strand
ATAGGAGGCAACGGCCTCTCTTCCTCTTTAATATTAGATCCCAACTATCTTATCGTAGCTTACCTTCCTAAACGATCCCTGACATCTTTGTACGAGTGCCCAAGTTTTGGTTCAATATATTTCAACAGATCATGAAGTAATTCTGCTACTCTCCATTCTTGTTGAGCCAGCGCGCCCTGCAGAACGTAGAGACGACTAAAAAGGTACAAGGTCTTGTTTAGGGCACGTTTTACAGATCACACTACTTTGTTGTTTTCAAGGGAATCACCTGCTGTCAGCAAAAGCTCCTCCACTCCCGTTTAAAGGATCATCCATAAGCAAATCTAATAAGCGATAAATACGCCGAGGATCTCTGCTTTCCTACCAGAGAATTAGAAATAAATGATGAGCGTTTCATAAATCGCACATTCTTACCACAGGGAGAGACTACTGAATCGTGTCATTCAAAAGTCAAGAATCGGGTGCGAAAGTCGTATGAAGCCACTTACAGCAGAAGTAGCCATACAAGTGCCCCAATCGCGTAATGTCTCCACAGAGATGCTATCTAGCGCCTTTTTAATCACAGGAATAAGGAAATCCCACAAATGGACAACCTAGATCAAGAGTCAACTCACTTTAGTATATTATAAACAACAATGCTACTCTAATGGGAGTTCTAATTCCAATTTAGTATATCTTTTGTTGCACAACTCCAACCTTTTGGTAGGTCCAATGTTTGCTTCCTCTTATGAGACCAGCGGTAATCTCAGCCGTACATCTCTGATTACTTTCCTACAAACATGAGAGAATTTTAACGAATACCGGTTCAACCAGTTCCAAACAAGTGTTTTACTTACATGTGCGTCACCAGAAAGTCTTTCCAAATGAGGTTTAAAAAGATGGAAAAATAAGTCTCCAAAATTACGAAAGAGACCCTGAGCAAAAAGATGATAAACGTGTTGTTTTACTGACGATAGCATTGGACGAAGCCAACTTAAATGGGTGATTACCTTAAAAAGAACAAATCTCTGAACATCAAATTTATCCTTTCCTTTTCTGTCTTCCAAAGATAAATACGAAATAAGTTTATCTACAAATTCAGTGCTGGAAAACGCGTCAAAAATTTCTCGTTCAGCCTGAAAATACCAGGAAATATATAATCAATTACTGCACTGAATAAAAAACATAAAGCGAGTATAAACCGTACCTCAGTAAGATCCTCCCTAGATCGATCTAGTGATGGTTGTTCTGAATATGGCGCATAAGTATACAGTTTTCTAAAACGAGAGCAGATAGAATGGTTCAGTTTAATTGAGTATTAAATATTCAATTTTGCTAAAAACAAACTGTGCTTGGGTTTGTTCTCTATTTGTTTTATATTTGAAAGGTGTAAAAGCTTTACTAAGTTAAAAAATAGGGTCAATACTTCTTCAAAAATAAACAAAAACAGACTGGGAAAAGAATCCAAAGTAACTTCGGCCACCGTGACGATGTTCACTCCTGGCTGTACGTTTTCAGGTAAAAAACCGCTTTTATCCATACAGATTTTGCCATAAGATTGAAGAAGTGTTTCAGCCCGTTTTTGGCGGTTTTCGGTCCACTGTTTGTTTGTATTTTGTATTAGCCAGTTGTCTGCTAAATCCCAACTAAAGAAACCCCAACATCATGAATTGAGAAAATTATATTGTAACCAAATTTCATAGGCAATGTAAACGTGAAAAATTAAGTTGCAAAACAGCCAGTCATCAGTTTAGAGCTGTAGCTGTTCATTAATTCAGTTGTTTTTATTGAAATGCCCAAGTTACTGAAACATCATTAAATAACGCTAGGCAAAAACTGCTATCGTTTTGTAAAGTCAGTATTACAAACTACAAACTAGTCAAAATATTAATGCAATGCAACACAATATTAATGATCTTTCTCCAAAGAGTACCCATAGGCTTTTGAGAGTCAATTGAAATTCAAAATTTTAAAAACTACTGTATATTATCATGCATAGACAGCACTTGAACAATATGACCCGCCAACTGTTAATGTCTTCAACAATATCACGCTGAATTGATGGCAGGCTGTACAAATACTTATTCAGGCCACTAGTCTTACAAGGCCACTAGCCTGTGCAAGATCTTCACATACAGGTTATGTGAAGGTCATGCACAGGCTAAAGGACCACTTGATTTAGTCCATTTATCCCTATTGTACATGGTTTAATGTTACATTTACTGGCTATTATTATCAAAAATTTGGCAGCTTCCCAGATGCCGAAATGTATCCTGAGTTGCATACGAAGTGAGTGGGAAAATAGTTTACTTCCAGTTTATTATGTAACACTTCTACTTGCAATGCATTACAGTATGTATGAATTACAGCTAGATTATATTTGTTTAATTCTTGCAGGTACCAGATGCTACCAGTGTCGTTTTCGAGGACATGTGGCAAAATGCCTAAGAATGGGTTACATGATTGGCATAATTGCCCCATTAACAATTAATGTTTTTAATGTTAATGGTGCAATTACATATTAAATGATAATTTTCAATGTTCAATTCATGTTTTTAAAATAAAAAATAATTAATACACTGATGAATTAAAAACTCAAACAACACTATACTTTGAAACACATGGTATTAACTCATCTATTTGTCCCAAAGAATTTTTAGATTTTTCTTGTTATTAGTCTTGAATGCTTTTTATTGCATTCTTTGTTCAGTAATTTCCACCGTATTGTCAAATTGTTGTATCTAAGTTATGACTGGTAGAAACGGCTATATATTAGGTCACGTGAGAGAATACATGAGATGAGCACATGGCAGAGAATAAAGTGTAGTTTAACATCAAATTAAGAAGTCGTATCCAGATTGTGATATAGATAAGTAGAAAGAGGACACAAAACAAATGCAACATAATTTCATTCTTAAGGTTTTGGGTACATTAATTTATAATGAAGCTTGATAATCTAAATTTATGTGGTGAATGCTAAAGTTGGTATTTTCAATTGATTAGTGCACTTCAAAATAATGTTTTTTATGAATGTTACCATGTGTAAATAACTATTTCAATGTAAGCATAACTGTTTTTGCCATAAATAAGTTATTCAATGTATAATTCCAATTAAATGTTCAAATTAATCTTGTTGAAAGAATTCATCATCATATTTTGCATTTTACTAATGTGCAAAATGGTTTAGCCATTACAATGATTTGACATCAACTATCACATGAGTTTTCAAAGACTTTTTCTGAGCCCAAGTGCAAGATTTTCGCTTCACTCTTCAAAGAATTCAGATAATACTGTTAAGTACATTTCTCACTAAAAATAGACAGCCATGAATTTCCTATAATTCAATTTATACATCCACTATTACATGAATCAATTCAGCCTTATATTCAGAAAATGATATAACTGTATTTGGCTGGCAAGCCTGGCATACAGAATAGTAATGGCAATAACAATTTATGAGTGTTCTTGTCTTGAAAGAACTCCAGCATAACATACATGTATATTATATATACTGATAAGTTTATAGTACGAGATGCAGGCTGTTTGGACTAGTTTTGGATATGATGTTTTAAATCATACTAACATTAAACGCTTCTTGGATCTTAATTTATGAGATCTTAATGAGTTTACATCATAAAAACGAGGATCAACGCTATTTTCTACAGATGAATATCGGCCGTGGTCAGACGTTTGTATCCATCAAATACACCTATTTGTACCTGCTAGTTTTTGCTTCAAGTCTTGTATTCCTGCATAATTGAGAGGATCCATATATTTTCCATGAGCAAAAATGATGTGCAGATCTTTAAACAGACATTTTCTCGTTGAAAATTCATGCGAAAACTGGTTGGAAAATACCACAATTTTCTGCTATAAAAACTATATATTTTGTAAAGAAATCCAGGGAGGTGTGCATTTCTGGTGGGCTCAGAAATGAGCCTTGTGCAGCTGTAATCCCCATGGCAAAAGGGGACGTGGTCATGGCAACGGCGTAATGATTTGTCGAAATCCGCCATGTTTTGCTTTCACTTTTTTGACTGAAGCAACATTGGAGCACGCTCTCCCGGTATTATATAGCTCAGTGGTAGAGGCCTGTGGCAAAGGCATGGAAACCATTGCCGTGTCGCGATCGATGCCACATTTTCTGTGACGAGTAACCTACATGACAAATTTTTCGTATATGATAATTTTTCCTTGTCACATAACAGCTAACAATCCAGCTTTTCAGCAAATGTATTTGCCACTCAAAAATTGTCCGATTTTGGTCGTCTACATGAATGAATAAAAGTTGTCACGCAAAAGTTGACAAATTTTATTCGCTCTTGTAGATGGGGCTTTAATCATGGTGCCCCTGGTTACTGATAAGACCTGTTCATCCACTAACATTTCATTAACTATGAACGAAGTAAAACTTTTTCAAAACAAAAGGCTTAAAGTGCACATTTAAATATCCGTTCACTCAGAAACAATATACATCTTATTCAAGTAAGAGAACTATCAAGAAAGGAAAATTATGACGTTTTACAGTCAGACCAGTTGTTGTGTTCCCCGCAATATTGCAACATTGCGGTCAATATTGCAATATTCCTGGGAATATTGCTCCGGAAGTAATTGCAACCGCCAGACGCGAATTGCTATTGTTGTTATTGTGTCAAGTTCCTAAATCAAGGTAAAAACAATAGTTTCCAGATAAAGCTTAGGAATGAAATGTGTACAATTGGTGAAAATAGCTTAAATTTGTCAAAATATATGAAATATAAAGCAATAAACAATTGTTTTCATTGTACTTTAAAACTTGAAACGACAACAACAAGAGTAAATTCTGTCTAGCGGTTGCAACTACTTCCGGAGCAATATTCCCAGGTATATTGCAATATTGACCGCAATGTTGCAATATTGCAGGGAACACAACAACCGGTTTGACTGTAATACTCAAATTTCTTTTTATATGTATTCAACAAATACAAGACTACTAGATGTACTAATTTGCTAATTAATATTATTTTCTATTCCTCAGTAACATTTCCACTGGATATTACCAAAACCCGACTTCAAATTCAGGGAGAAAAAGCTTCACTATCATCTAGCAAAAAAGTTCAACCTTACAGAGGAATGATTAAAACTGCATATGGCATTGGTATGAAGAATTTTTCAGGATTTTTTACATGAAATTCATCTAAGAAATCTAAGTGTTGTTTCTTTTCGTTTCAGCAAAGGAAGAAGGGTTTTTGTCATTATGGCGTGGAGTTAGCCCAGCTGTTCTTCGACATTTAGGTTTGTTGCCAAATACATAAAATCTGCCTTATGTGTGTCGTGAAAATGTCTAGAAATTTATGGCACCTTTACCTAACTTACTGTGTGCTTTTAAT
Organism: Phenganax marumi; assembly: GCA_025400095.1. Taxonomy (NCBI): domain Eukaryota; kingdom Metazoa; phylum Cnidaria; class Anthozoa; order Malacalcyonacea; family Clavulariidae; genus Phenganax; species Phenganax marumi. The sequence goes on along the minus strand of JAODVM010090539.1, from coordinate 11,337 downwards.
CTTCATTGTTTATTTCTCATGTACTTGTAGTGTATTCTGGTTCAAGGATGGGGGCTTATGAGGTCATTCGGGAAAAAGTTTTGCTCAGAAATAGAGATGGATCTTTTCCATTATGGTGAGTAATATTTTCTAAATTACTCTTAATATTTACTAAATTAATATTAATATAATTAATTAATTAATAAAATTAATATAATTATTAATATAATTAATATAATTAATTAATTAATATTAATATTTACTATTAATATTTATTAAATTGGTCGATGGTCAATCTTTATTCATTTAAAGTACTTATATAAATATCTAGGATTGTACATAATTGTAATATTTCAGTCATTTCAACACCACGTATGAAATTTTGGAGTGAAATGCCGACCAGCTTTTGCACAAACAGGCCCTAATCACGATCTCAAATGATAAAATATTACTCCGTTCAACTCAAACAGGAAAGCTGTGATTGGTGGTATGAGTTCAGGAGCTATTGGTCAGTTCCTGGCTAGTCCAACAGATCTTGTCAAAGTTCAGATGCAAATGGAAGGAAGACGAGTTCTTGAAGGGAGACCACCAAGGTTTGTCAACGAATTGTTTTTCCATGAAAACTTTGGCAATGAGTCAGTGCAATAATGATGGAAAAAAAGTGATAATGGATTGTATTTTTTAGATATCATGGAACGTTTCATGCATTTTCGAGTATTGTCAAACAAACTGGCATCGCCGGATTGTGGAAAGGCTGGTTACCGAATGTGCAGAGAGCTGCCCTAGTGAATTTAGGAGGTCGGTACCATAGAGATTATTAAAGAATAATTATATTATTAAACATGTACCTATCAAATGAGAAGAATGAGCTAAAAAGCTGTTTTTTGAAAGGTTGTGCAATTGTGCTGGATGATAATAATGTCAATACAGTACAGAACAATACACTACGTTGGCTAATTCGTTTAGCACTTGGTAAACATCTCCTACATCAGCTCATTTACTCTTTCAAATACTTTGTTTCTTTCTGAAGTTTAGATTTGACAGCATACGACACAGCAAAGCAATTTCTTCTCAGACATACTGATTTAGAAGACACTTCCATCACGCACATGTTGTCAAGGTAATGTAGAGCAATAATCATAATTAAAGGAGATGGTTCAATGACTGTTTAACAACTTTAAAGGTTCTTGTAGTTTTGCATGGCGAAAACAATATAAAATTAGTAGTGAGGGTACACCACGAATGTTTATTATTGCAAAGCTTTTGGCCCGTTAGCCCTGACCTTCATCAGTTTAACAGTTGCACTGATGAAGGTCCGAGTTAATGGACCGAATGCTTTGCAATAATAGAGATGGTGTACCCACCCTCAAACTAATATTCTTAAACTTCAAAAGGCTAGAAGTACTAATTAATTTATTTTAACTACAATTTGGTTACTTGAAAGATAGATGCGAAATCTTTTGTGACTTTAAAGTTCATGCCTTTTAAAGATCATAAAATGAAAACATTTCTATTGGAGACACTATATGTTTCAGTCGTAACTGTAGTCTGTAGAGACACAAACGTCCAACTTTCACAAGGTACAATTTTCCTTGCAACTTGCAATGCAATTCTACTATTGAGAGATAAAAAATTGGTGGATACGAGACTTAATCAAAAACTCCATCATGTAACATGACTGAAGAATAAATCTATACAGAATGGTCACTCAGCATGCAACAAAGGTTGCACAATTTTCTCACAATGCAATTTTCCTTCCAACCTGCAATGCAATTCTACTTTCAAGAGATGAAAAATTGGTGGAGATCAGACTCAATCAAAAATTGCATCGTCTAGCTCACTCAGCATGCGCAACAAAGGTTGCGACTCAAGTGACTGTTCTAGATGGATCTTCAGGGACGGCGGGGACATACATACGAAATGCAAGGGCTAAATCTTCGATCACACTTACAAAATGTCCTAAAAACGCTTCCAAATGCTATGCACCGCTCAGAAAATAAGAAGTGTAAAGATCTTTTCAATAGAGTGTAATTATTAGGTAAAAGTGAGGGGCTTTATCCCCCCAGCCCCCCCCCCCCTCTCTCTCTCCAGTTCTGGCGTTCCTGATCTTTATTCTGTGACGTGGCCTATAGACTATGATGAATATTTCAGTAGCATGTGTTTTCTCCCATTTTAGCCTCACTGCAGGCCTGGTTGCAGCGACAATGGGCACACCAGCTGACGTTATCAAAACTAGGATTATGAACAATCCCACAGCATATGCAGGTGTTATAGACTGTTTTATAACTGCGGTAAGTAAAGATTTGCACCTTTCCATTTAGTTGTGAAATCGTAGCACTAAAATGCTACATCATGGTCAGGGATTGTAATATAATGATAATAATATATTTATATATTAATAATATAATATAATTATTGTATATTGTTATATATATTATTATATTATTATTTTATAATCATTATAAATATATTTATAATATTTGAAATATTTAAGCAAGAGTTGCAATATATGTTCCTATGTAAAACCTTCATCTTCATTGATTCAAAATGTTTATATCAACGTCAATGATGTTATGTCTTTAAAATATTTGAGTCGTTTTAAGAAGAATTGTAATACATCTTTTTATGCAAACACTTCACTTTCACAGATTTAAAGTGTTTTTATAAAGGTCAGGGATTGTATTGTATATATCGTCTTGTGCAAAAACTTCTTTTTTAATTGGATATAAGGTTTTTATACCAAGGGCAGGGAACGTATATTTATAATAACTGAGTCATTTCAAGAACTGCAATATATCTCCTTACTCAAAAACTTTACTTTGAGGCTTTGAAATTTTTATAGCAAGGTCAGGGGTTGTAATAACTGTTGAGTCATTTAAAGGAAAAGTGTAGTGTATTTTTCTGCACAAAAAGTTTATCTTCATTCATAAACAATTTACCAAAGTCTGGGATTGTACATTTTTTTAGCACATTGTACATTTTTATGTACATTTTGAATAATCTATTTGAGTACATATTGGCTGGTTTTCATATTATATTAGATAAAACAAGAAGGATTTTTTGCACTTTATAAAGGATTTATACCAACGTGGACTAGAATGGTAAGATTTGCACAAATAAATAATAGCGTCCATTACAAAGTCATCCCATCATCTCAAGAGCAGCCTAAAAACCATGCAAATGAACTGATCATAGACGTTAAAGCAACTAGTATTTTAGGGTTGACTGCTTTTAACTCAAATAGAGATTAAATGCCTCTCTCTACTAAACACTTTGTATCTGCTCAATGCCTTCCTTTAAAGTCTGAAAATTCTACAGATGCCCCGGCAGACATTTATTGGATCATCATCAGTAAAGTGGTGTTATACTATCAATATATGTACATGCTTAGCATTTGTACATTTAATTTCTAATGCAGGCTCCATGGTCCATGACATTCTGGTTAGTTCATGAGCAAATCCGTAAGATGGCAGGAACTTCAGGATTTTAACTTCGTGAAGAATAAATGAGGTAGTTTGATTTCCAAAGTCAGAGAGGCTTACGGCGATTGCAAATATTCCTCAGTACATTTATGCTTGCTCCATTTTTCTATTTTTGATAAACCTTGGGCGTGATTATTAAGGAATCTGCGTCTAAAGAACAAACGATTTGTTGGAAACAAAATTAGGCAAATTCAATTAATGTAAGTTGTAGAAATAGACTAAGGTCAGGGATTGTACATATTTATAATTAATATTTAAATCACTAAAGAATAATTACACTATATATTTTTATTTAAAACTTCGTCTTCATTGATTTAAAGTGCTTATGTCGAGGTCAGGGATTATAAATATTTATATTATTTGAATAATTTGAATAATTCCAATACATCTTCTTACGCAAAAGCTTATCTTTATAGAGACAGTGAAATTTGTTCACGTGTCAAAATGTGCGGTCCCTGATCTCGATAAGTACCTACTTTAAATCAAGTCCACATCAAGTTTTTAAAAAAAAGAAATATTGCAATTCTTTGTCAAAGCACTCATATATTATGAACATGCACAATCCTAGTACGGGCATTTTAAATCAATGAAGGAGAAGCTTCTGTATTGGAAGACATATTACAATTCTTGTCTAAAGGTCGAGTCAAACAAACTTTTTGCAACGTACAATCCCTGACTTTGATATGGTCACTCTAATCAATGGAGATAAAGTTTTTTCATAAAGACATGTACTGGAAGTCTCTTTAAATGACTCAAATATTATAAACGTGTACAATCTCTAATGTTTTATATAGGCACTTTAAATTTTACTCACAACTTTCTCGAATAAGGCGAGATAAAATTAATCCGGCAAAGGAATATCCTTTGGGCTTTTGATATTTATCTGCTGGCTTCTCATTATTTATATCATGATAATCATCCTCATCATCCTCATCATCGTTTTCGTCATCGGTTGCTGTAAAAGTCCTTCAAAGAATAAAAGGCTGAATTAGTTACTCATTAGCGACAATGCACCCCATGTGCATTACTGCACTAATATTCACTAGTCCAGAGCATTGTGGGTGTACTGTTAATCAATGGGTGAAAATTCCTTGGGAAAGGTTGCATACCATCCTAAATGAGCCTGACATCTTGGACAGCCTGCCATTTTCCAGGCATAACCTGGAAACCATGAGAACTCTGCATAAGCCTGCGAAAATTGAGCTACTTTATGATAGGTGAAATTTGTAACTTATTAAAGTCATTTAGGCCCGGTTTACACAGTACCGGATTCGGATAGTCATGGCATCGACTTTAGCCAATATGCACTTAGTTTTGTTCTAACAACTTTTTCTAGGATTAGTTGTAAGTTCTGCAACATTATCATAAATTTACTAGATAAACTGGCCTCGAAACTGCTCAATTTAATGTCATGACCATGCAAATCCAGTGCTGTGTAAATGGGGTCTTAGTAGCAAAAAGTCTTTTCCTGACCAGTAAATTCATCTGGCATCAGACAGAACAAAATATAGAAGTAGTGCACATTGGAGTGCATTGCTAGTCAGTGGGTTAGCAATAAAGTGCATTTATTAAAAATTAATTAAAATTTTTTATATACATGAATGTTACATTAAAAGGTTAAACCTGTCCTGATTCTATTATGTCTGCCTTCGATGCTGTAATGATGTCAAAAATTGTGCCTAGAAATTCAAAAATACCCAGTCCATTTTGAATATAACATCATTTGCAGTTAGAAAGAATGTAAAGTTGCAACAAACCTTGTGGATTTTTTAAAGTTTGAACTAATATCCCTTTTGGGCCGAGAACAGAGACATTTTTCTACTGCAGCGCCTTGGAGCTTTTAATGCCAACTACTTCTTTTCCATGGACCACCGTGTGACCACATTGTCTGCACAGCAAGATTTCTGTAAATGTGCGATTATAGTGTAACCTGTTAAGCTGCCAGGGTCCTTCTTTGATAAGTAAAATTGTGGGGCATTTGACATAGCAGAACAACTAAGTGGGCAGAAATGCATTCCAGTTATTTAACTTACTAAGATGCAAGGGCCATGGGTGCCCTAGAGGGGGGCAGGGAGCAGCCCACCTATCAGGGAAAGAAAGACTGCAGGAATAGAATAATTATGCATTGTAACGCTAAAAATATGAGCGTTAAAACGCCTTGAGAAAAGAATGTTTAATGGGTATGGCCATGCAATTGCAATAGTTTAGCCCCCCTCTACCGCAATGCAGCGCTATATTTGTCGCAAAGTAATTACCAGACTTTTTGTGTTCCTTTTCGCTTACAGGTAATCCGAAATATAGAAACAAGATCACGAATTTAATGGCAACCTTCTCAAATGCTGACGACATGATTACTGTAAAATTTAAAGGACGGTATTTTGTCGCGACAAATTAATTAAGGGACTTTCCCTCCTAGACGAAAATGTCGCAAATTAACATTTGAATTTGAATATTTCTGGTATTTACGTCATAGCTACATGGAAATGAGGCTAATATTATTTAAGCTTGGTGTTGCAGCCTCGCTTCCACATAGCTGTGATGTAATTACTTAGGTGGTTCCGTAGGATTTTCTGTGGTCAAATTTGGAAATTATTTTTGGGAATTTCCATCGATGCTTTGTTGAAGTGTGTTGGACTGAAGTTACATGTACCTTCATAAAGCTCTTTGTTTTTTAAAGAAAATTCCATCGATAAACAATCAAATTTCCAAATTTACAATTCAATTTTGGAAATACCATCGTATGACGTACTTCATTTCCGGCAAATACTTCCGATGACTCGAGTAGTTTTACTTCAAGCGCCGTTTCGGTTTTCTTTCAAGTAAATTTTGGCCCAATATTTTAAAAAACCCTTAAAATGGTGGAACAAACACTTTGTTTGAGTCTTCAAACGATATCAGCAATGACCTATGTCTTCACCGAGAAAACGTTAGCATACACATGAACAAAATGATAGAACAAAGACTTTGGCTGCATAAGAGACCTATTTTATCTGCAATATTTGTGTCTTCATCATGCACAAGTTTGCACAGACATAGACAAAAAGGTCAAACAAAGACTGCCTAATCACCGATCGTATCACCAATGACTTTACCTTCACCGTGCAGAAGTTTGCATAAACATGAACAAAACAACAGAACAAAGTGTTTGGTAAAGTCTCAACTTTCTCTAAACAAATTTTGTCACCCCTAATCTTTCCACAAACAGTGAACGTTGCAGTTTTAGGAATCTTAAAAAGTGAAAATTACTTCATCTGCTCAAAATTTAGGTGACCTAAACAATTTTTAGAGGAACTAAGTTTCCGTTCGGAAACTCTGGGGGTTTTTTCCCATCGAAAGCATGGTTGACGATCCTTACGAATCCCTTGACGTCTATTCGCGTTCCTTACTTCCGGTCGTAAGTGCAACGCGACAGCACGTTTTGTCTAATTTAGTCATTAAATTTTCGCTGACTTTCCGTTCATCAGCAAGCTCCTGGAAGGTAGTGAAAGTACAGCACATTTTTTAACAGAACAAATCCGGACGAAACATGTGTATTTGTTAGGAAAGGTTCTTTGCACTCAGCAAAAGATTGATTTGTCTGAGTGGGTTTTGATCTTCGAATTTTCTTTGTGATTAGCCTTGACTTACGATTCTCTTTGTCCTTGAAAATAGCAGGTAGGCTGACCTTTGATCGAGTTCATATTTGTATCTTATTTAGCTTGCAATATATTAGTAGTCTTAGACGACTTGAGGTTATTAGTACTACATCATTCTTTATCTACTTTACTCATTGGCTGCAATTTGAAATTGAAACATTTCTATTCGAAAAATGATCTCATCTTTTGAATATCATTGAATATACATTACAAATTTGTGCATTCCAACATACTACATAATCGGGGTTGCGTAATTTGTCACATTAACTACAATTTGTCACTTTCGTAGAGGAATGCTAAATTGCAAACTCGTGATTTTGAACAGGGGAATAACGAATAGTATTTATTTCGCAATTTTATGGTCGATGTTTTCATGAAATATTGATTCCACGCTTTTACTTTTACAATGACAATGCCAAATAATTGCAGGTGGTCTCACTCGAAATATAAACAAGCTTTTGACATGCATTTTAAAGCGTATTTTCCCTGGTAGGTTTTGCCGTAAATTTCTAGAATCGAGTTCGCAATGACTCGCGTAAACATATTGTTCAAAAATTATATGAGCTCGTGTAGTATTCCAAAGACGAAATTTGCAAAGCTTGAAAAATGCTTTCTTGTTTAGAATTTTAAAATTCCATGTTGTAAATTTTTGTCGTGTTTGTGACGGTAAAATAGTTTTGTAAACTTTGTGAATCATAAAGTAAGTTTACCACAGGTGTTGCCCAATGAATTACGCGTTTTTATCTTTTTTGAACTTCTCCATGTTTTGAATAAGTTTTTAATCTCGCTACGCGTTGTTATTCAGTATTCACATAATTTTTGCATGACTTCGTTCTGAAGCAGATATAGTTCCCTTTGCCAGTTCCGAATTAAAGATAAGGCTTAGTACTTTCAATGTTTAGCAATGGCATGTCATAGACTGCAGTGACTGGAGTCCCCCATCTCTGCATGTGCACAACAACAATAGAGCCGTCTATCGTATCAATGAACAGTTTAACGATATTTTGCCACAATTACGAAAACGAATTGTGTTTTAGACGAATTTATTGCATATTCACTGCAGAATAACTTTATAAAATGTTTTTTATCAATGCGAGACATTTTGCTAGCACATAAGACAAGCCGCGCACCTGGTCGACTTGTTCAGTCAGGCGCGGTTTTTTAAGCCTGTTTTCTCTGCTGTACGTGAATTTGTTCGAGCGAAAAGTAAATCTAGCAATGTGATTGGCTTGCAAAATATTTTGTCTCGAAAAAGTCTTACTAAACGGGCCAATCAAATTGCTAGACATATTTTTCTCTGGAACAATTATAAATTCGCGTGTTACTAGTGTGCGTTGGGAAATGTTAAAGTGTGATCCACGCACGAGTTTTTCAAAGCACGTGCCTCTAGTTGTCAGTGTGTTGCCAGTGTTGATACTAATGTTGATAAATTTGATACTTTTCTTCTCGCATGTTTGATCCAGTTTTATTTTCGGGTCAAATTTCTCATCTTTTTCGTGGGCTGACTGTATAGATTTCAATGGTAAAATGTTACTTGATCCACGAATTTTCAAACCACGTGCTTAGTTTACGAGAAATTTTCCCGAACCACTTTGTCCCAAGCCCCATGATCATGCTCAGCTCGTGTGATCGTGTTGTCGTGTTGAGCTTTCAAAAGGAAGTCATGGTCGTTGGCCGCTTTCATAGACAATCCATCGTGTAAGTTTGCAATCCTTTAAGCTACAACGAATTTCTGACCTGTGTTGGTTTCCGTTGTCATTCTGCTCTGGGTAGTCGATATTATTCCGCCCGAATTCGGCAAGGAAGTGTTTGAAAAGAGAGCAAATATCGAAGCGTTTTTGGCACACCCTTGCTCGATTCGAACGAGGTTAACCTGCGTGTTTTCGTTGTCTTTTAGCCGCTTTCGATGAGTTTTGCATGTGTGCTGGGTATGCACGAAGTTGGCTGGGAAGCAGAGAGATATACTGGTGTAGAAAGGAATGCAAAACTGGCCAAAACACGGCGAGATGCAGCTTCGCCCGTGGACGCGAATGGCTACGATTTGTCTAGTAACGTGAATGGCGAAGTCGCTAGCTATCTTTTTGAACGACAAGGCGTCGCGACAAGCTTTACAAAAGCCGTAACGATGGACGAGAACTCTTTCGCTGGCAAACATTGGGCTGTGAACGACAAAACCGAACAAGTATGAGACGTTTTGTACATAAAGCATGGTCGCACGAGTATTGTTGTTGTTGTTGGATATTGCGATTATTCATGATCTTTTGATTCGAATGTCGCAGTTATCAAAACAATATTGCTCTCGCATTTACACAAGACTTCTTTTTGTACTTTTCAAATCAAAATTTCTGTAAAAATCTATCGAAATAGTGTATTTTTTGTACGAAACGTAGTATTATCGTTCGTTCCGTTCGTCTGAGAATATTCCAACGTGTAATATATTTTTCAAAAGCGTTTATCCAAAATTTGAGTTTTAGCCAAATAGTAATTGTTTTCAACGCATGTTTGTTTCATTTTCACCACGAGAAAGCGAAAATATAAGAGCATTGGGAAAACCCAAGTGAAAATCTTTGATTTCTGTGTTATGCTAGTCTCGTTGTTTTCATTGAAAATTGTATGAAAAATATATGCATGGTTCAAAATTAGCTTTACAAATTCATTGTTCACATCAAAAGTCGTGGGCAATTAACCGTTGTGTTGCCTCGTGGGTGCTCGAATTGTTGAAAAATTGGAAAAAAAATAGTATATCAAGCACGAAAAAGGACGAAAAACAACCTCCTTGATCTTAAAGTGAACTTTGTGGTTAAACTTTTAAAGATATTTTAAAGATTATGTCATTGGAATGCTGTGAAGTGTGCTGAAAGTACATTGAAAAAGCATCAGATTTTTCACATTAATGTAATTGTCAAATCAGGATATATTAATGAAATAATGAGATTTCTCTAGCTATCCTCCCTATAACTAGCAAGACATGCACAGGCCTAAGACAGGAGTTAAACCTGTGACTCATATGGCCTGCTAGGTTAATACTTTTGACCTATGTGAATGCGATACATTGTCAGTGCAGGACAATTTATTTTGAGTTTCTTAAAGACTTGTGTGTATGGTTTTGAAAGTGATGTTTTATGTTTCGAATATCTATCAAACACTTGTCTGAAGTTTGGTGTACAGTTGGTTCAAATAGCTTAATCATGCAGCTTTTATTGCTCGGATGTGCTATATCAATTTGTTCTGCTCTGCTAGTCAAATCATTTTGCAATGCAAATCTTTTCAAGATCTCTTCAATCAAACATTTGAGATGTTTTTGCCGCAAAGTGGCTAGGCTTTCCCTTTCAAAAGAAAATTTACTTTGTGTATCACAGAGGAAATAAGGTCCTGTAAATGTGATAATTCAAACTCCAAACAAAGCCTTAAGAATGCCCTAGCTGTGCAATTAGGCTGTGTTCTAATCCGTCGTCCTTGTTGGTTTGTGCTTAGTCAGTTTAATGGCCTAATTTAATCCATTTGTTTTGGGAGAATCTCCCACACCTTAGCAAGTAAAATTTCATGGCAGTAGACAGATTAAAAGAGCATGAGAAATCAGATAGTTTGCTTAACCCATTGATTGGCACCTTACCCTGCTTGTATGTTTTACTCAGTCTAATGCCACATGCTTTTTTTTCATTGTTTTACTCTTGCCATTTAATGACTTAACTGAAATGTCCGTTCTTTTCTTTTGCTAATTCATTGTCTGAGTTTGCAACCTCGTGTGCTTGATCCAATATATGTTTTGCTCTAATGCTGAACTATGGTAATTTTCAAGAGGAAACTTTTGCCCATAAATTGGTAAACTGTTAGGAAGCAAAAGTCTTACATTTGCATTTTTGTGATTTATGTATTAATTCTATTATTTTTACGTTGATTGTAGACAAACAACAATGTATCAGATTTGGAAGAAAACTTTCAAGGAATGAGTATGAATGACGAGAAAGTGGAAAAACCAAATATGCAAGAAGTATGAATCAAAGCATGTTATACTTATATAATATAAACATCTGATGAAGGTCCAGGTTAGAGGACGAAAGCTTTGGAGTAATAAATATACATGGTGTATCCTCAAACTGACGCTGATGTTGTTGTTTGCGCCATGCAAAATTATAAAAATAGCCCCTCAAAAAGTGCATAAGGATTTGCGACAGTGATAGCAATGTAGAGCGCTCAGGGTTGCCAGATTCTCCAAATGAGAAAAAGCCAAACTGGCAACC
>JAODVM010090428.1:0-16689 GCA_025400095.1 Phenganax marumi | reverse complement strand
TCCTTCGCTACTTCTGCTGCGCATTTTACATGCTGTATCGTACGGAAGTAAAATGATTCTTAATGGACAGATCGGCATCATTTTCCTTGCGATAGTAACTCCTAGTAGTATTTATTTTATTCTTGATGAAACAGGTTAACTTTTTTTGTGTCATCTGGTATCACTATGTATTGTCATGCAGGTGTGGTTTTCAACAAATTGTCTTTAACATAACTCTTTTCTTTTAAACAGCTTAACGATATTTCTAGTGAAGACGAAAAAGGTGCATCGTCTTCAGATATCCGTTACTTTTGGCCTACAGCACATATTTCCACCGAGTTAGATTCCATTTCTACAGACCCCACCTCTGTTGATTTGACGCCTGAAGTGATAGTGTTGGAGAATAGTACTGCTGCTACTTGTACAGCTTCTACATCAGCAACTGTCACCACAGGAGCAGCAACACTGGATAAAAATGTGCAAATGCTCTCAAAAATGTTTCCATCCTTAGACGAGGCAGAAATTTCAGTTCTTTTACGGGCACATAGTATGAATATAAGAGAGACGATCAGTTCAATACTTGGTGTGTCAGGTACATAGTACATAATGATATATGCTTCAATCAACATCATGCTCAAGTACAAAAGCTTTTAAAAACACTTTTTCTTGCATTTCTACTTTAATGCTTTGCATAATGCATCTTATGCGCAATGAAGTCTAGAGGTTTATCAAAGAGATGGAGTACCCCCCTTTCATTGCCCACTGCTTTTATAGTTGCATGACTGTCATGTTTGAGCAGTCTTTGAAAGGCAGTTGGGAACTCGAGATATTCACGTTTGAAGATAGTCATGTTCTATTACTTTATTTTCTGCCGTGTTAACTCAAAGACCGTAATGCCTTGCTTCTTAGTTTGTGAAAATATTTACAAAGTATATGATGTTTTTAATTAGAACCAGTTTCGGTTGTTGATAATGTGACCACAGAAGTATCAACACAAAGTGATAATTATCAAGACAAAACAGGATCAGATGATTCAGACACAGAGATCATATTGAACGCTCCACTATCATCATGCGCAGTATTTAGAAACTGTGGCAATCCCCATATCAACTTGCAGAGATTTGTTGCAGCTGCTGTTGTGCAATTTGGAGAGGAGCTTAATGTTCATGTCAATCGAAATACAGACATACTCCAACAAGTTTTCAGAAAATATAAGCATCCTGCATTTGATCTTACAAGGCCTTTATATGTGAGCTTTGTCAATGAGGCTGGATTGGATGCAGATGGAGTAACCCGAGAATATTTTTACCTTTTAATGGAACGTCTGCAAAAGCCATATGGTTGTCCACTTCACTCATTTGAAGGTTCAAATGGGCACCTTGTACCTGTCCACAATTATGATATCCTTTCCAGTGGAATATTTATCCTTGTTGGAAAGATCATTCTTCATTCTATCTTGAATAACTGTGCTGGAATGCCAGGACTATCACCAGCAGTTATAGCATATCTAGTAAGTGGTAGTCGTGATGCAGCTGTGGAACATGTGACCTTGGGTGACATCCCAGATCCTGTGATTCAGAACACACTAAATCAGGTTTGTACAAATTATCAAAATCTTGTCTCCTATTCTCGTCAGTTCAAGAAAAAAGAATAGACTGCTAAACTAGAAATGCTATTGCAAGGTAATTGCTGTCTAATTTCTTATTTCTCGTTTCTTTCTTTTCAGTGCAAAGTTTTATTCAAACGAGTCACTCAGTCATTCATTTATTCATTCATTCATATTGTAAACTTTCGGGGGGATGTATAAGATTTATGTTTGTAATGATGTAGTACTTTGTCAGTGTTTTCAAGATTATTTAGGCTATTTTGGATACCTTGTTCAAGTACTGTTTAGGCCTTTTGCTAAATTCACAAAAATTGCGAAGTATCATTATCGTTGTTGTAAATTTATCACGTTCGCTTTTCTTGGTATGCATAGTGCAGCTATGAACCGATCTTGCAAAGCTTTTCCTTATGCGTGTTTACCAGCGTGCCCTTTTGAAACTTTGCACTGTCCTTGGATCCTTAGTTTGTTTGTTTGTTTCTGCAATTGGTTTCGTATACAAGAATTTATAAAATGAAACTTCTGTTGGTCCATTCAAGATTTCTAGAATAATATTTCTTTGTTTATAAACAAGCTGATAAAAAGCTTGGTCAAATTTTTACGTAAATGTATAAGTAAGATTAACTAAGAGGCTTTTGAACAACTATCTCCTCAATTCTCTCAAAGCCTCGGGACGTTGTAAGGATGTGGTTCCGGATTTGAATAGGGTTTGGAAAATACATATTCATGTTCTTCACATGTAGTTTGCATTGGAATAAATAAGGTTAATAGGGACCTATTTTGGCCATAATTAATCAATGGATACTGAATGCGTGCATTTATTAACTATATGTTTCCTTCTATAGTATAATAATTATGTTTTAAATTTTTGAACAGCTTGCGCATTGTGACCCAACAGAACTCTCCCAATTTACAATGCCTGACAGCGTGCATAACATTAGTGATATTCTACTATCCTCTGGTTTTCCCCATATCGAAGTCACCGAGAGCAATTGTTGTATGGTCTATGAGTGCTGTTTAGTTCATGAGGTCATAACCAAAAGGGTAGCAACGCTGGACGATATCAGAAGAGGATTGGGGAGTGTAACCGTCTTGAACAAGACTTGTCTGAATCTTCTAGAAAAATGGCCGGAACTCCAAACGAGGTTTGATGCCACAAAGTTCTTTGTTGTGTTGTATGACAACTTTTATTCCTAAAGTATACGGTTTCATTTCCATAGATTCTTTCCGCAACCTGAAGATTATGTTATTGACTTGACAATGTTTTGCACACGTGTGGTCTATGAAATAGACGCAAGTCAAGCCAGAGAGGAAGAAGCTCAGACCTATTTTCAGAAATATCTGTCTGAATTAAGTGGAAGAGGTTGTATATTTATAGCTTTAGCTTCTGCTCACATAGTAGTTTTGTGAACTGAAACTATAGCTAATCATGGTTATACTAAACAAGTATTGTAAATCTTTGCTAAGTATTTTGCCTGCAATTCTCAGTAGTCATCTTATTTGGCTAAATATGATGACAGCTAGCAATGCATTCCTCTTTTATGTGATGCTAATACCTCTTTCGTTCAACTTTGTCATTTGCCTAGAAAATATTTTTTGAAAAACATTTCTTAGTGCTCATTCAAATATAGTTATGCGTACATATTTTGTCTTTCAGGAAGTAGTAGTGAAGAAGTTAGGCTGCATGATTTACTTTTGTTTTGGATCAGCGATTCAACGTTACCACCAGGTAGTTCAAGTCTTGTCGTTAAATACTGGAAATGTGTACCATAGAAAGTGTTACCTGAGGCAAACACATGCCCAATGGTATTAATGATTCCAACAACCCATGGAAGTTACGATGAATTCTGTAAGAACATGGACAAAGCAATCGGTCTGGGTAAATTTGGTTTTGGTAAAATTTAGTCTCCAATTGTTGACCCAAAGAAACAAGTGCACACATGTTTACTTCAGGAAGTCATTTTGAACTTAAAAAATATTTTTGTTGGTATTGTTTTTGTTTTCTTTCAGTTTTGTTCAATATATTGTTTGTTGTGCTCAAAGACAACTTAAATATCATGACGAGTGCGATTTGCTATTGGCTGCCTCATTTTGTCATTCTTCATTTTTATTCAAAAATCTAAAGTTTAGTGAACAGATCTCAATCTTGTATCAGATTTTTGATACAGAGAGTATTTGATGTTTCAGAGCGATTTGGTGAGATTTTCGAAGAATTTTTTGTGACTTTTCCAAAGATATATAAGTTTCTTTATTTTATGGCACTAAGGTTTTTAAATTTTCGCAATTTCTAAAGATTTTTGGATATGCTTCAACAGATTTTTGTGAAAGTGAAAGTGTGCAAGTTTTTGTTTTAAATGATACGCCCTTCAGTATAACGTTTATCTCAAGATGTGTGATATGGATTCTAATGTTGACTCCATAAAACTTTGGATCTGCCTTATCAGCCTGTATCTTAAAGGACCATGTTATGAGGAAATGTTACAGAAATAAATTTATAATAATATTTACTATACTGTGTTGAATGTTGTTTTTTTTTTCCAGTTAACATTTCACACTGATAACAACTAACTATACTCTAGAGTTACCATTGCCCGCTGCCGTTCAGTAGGGATGGATTTGGTGACAAGGCTATGATGAGTAATCATCTTAGCCCTGCTCTTATCCCCGGCTAGGAGTCATTGAGACATCCCAACCAATGGTACCTCCTCCATCCCCCCATTCACGACAAGTCACCTGTATACATAGGTAATGTACTATAATTACCGATTAGTGTGTGCAGCGATGCGAATCAGCATACAATGTTAACTTGTTTTTATTCAATAAAATCCATTTAACGTTTCACGCTGATAACAACTAACTATACTCTAGAGTTACCATTGCCCACTGCCGATTTGGTGACAAGGCTATGATGAGTAATCATCTTAGCCCTGCTCTTATCCCAGGCTAGGAGTCATCGAGACATCCCAACCAATGTTACCTCCTCCAAGGTATTCTCCAATGACAATAGGGGTTGGAGTAGGTAACCATTGGCACCATCTCCAATTCCAGACTCTCCAACCCCTCACACATTCGCCCGCTGCGCGAGCGAGAACGTCCAGCGAAGTGCGAATATACCAACCCAACACTTGAATCATATGTTCCGGGACTCCACTAGCGGCCGCTGACGTGGCTGCACCTATCCTGAAGCTGTGTGACAAATAATTTCCCTGAAAACCTGCGCGAGCTAAAAGATCACATAGGTAAAAATTCATCTGCGCTGCAGTTAAGGAGGAACCGTCCGACCAAATAAAGAGTGGACCAGGAAGGACGCCGCAAACTGCGAGATAAGATGACAATGCGGACACCGGACAGGTTGGGCGAAGAGTGCGCGCAAAGTGGATATAACAGCCTTTTCCAAACAGGTTGGTTTTAGATCGTTTGATGCACAGGCGTAGCTGAGGGACAGACGGAGCTGCAAGGAATTCAACGTCAGACACCATCAGATCGTGAGAGTGGTTGGGGGGAACCGACGACGTAAATTCACTGACATGTAAAAACCCATAAACCGCGAAGCAGCATGCTGCCCAAAACATGAGAGCATCAAACAATGAACCAGAGGAACGGAGTTCAGTTAAAATTGTGATAAGAGTCTCAGAAGTGATGGGATGGCGAGGTGGTCGCGACGCCGCACCCATACGTTGAATTCCATTGACCACCCGGCGTAAGAGATGGGCATTGAAGCTGGGATCTGGAAAACCAAGATCAACGTGAAAGGACCGGACCGCTGCAAGATAAACACGCACCGAAGCGGACGACACGGAGCGGGCTAGCCACGACGCAAACATCATCAGCTGGTACTCCGACGCTGGTAGCGGCGAGGACTGTGGAAAAAGCGAAGGAAAAAGCTGCGCAAACTGAAAAAACTTGCGCTGGCCAACGGAATATGTATGGCGAGAACCTTCAGCTAGCCCATGCGCCAAAAAGTTGAAACAACAACGTTCTAACCCTCGTAAAGCAGGTGACGGATAACGGCCGATGGCACCGGCGTAGGCGTGAGATTGGCTGACAGATGGAGGTGGTGAAATACCTGGGAGTGAAAGCGAGAGAGAGTGTCTGCTGCCAAATTTCTATGACCTGGGGTATGACGTGCTGAAATGAGAAGTGGTGACGACAAGCCATCAGAGTAAGATGGCGAACAAGATGCATCACCCATGGAACTCAAGATGCGCCCGAGTTAAGGATTGCAACCACCGCAGAGTTGTCGCAGGTGAACTCAATTTGCAGGCGAAACCATCGATGACCCCAGACATGAGCGGCAACGACAATAGGAAAAAGTTCCAACACAGTGATGTTCTGCACGGCAAGACTCTCCGGCCACGGGAGGGAAAACCACTGAGAGCCCCAAATGGCCCCATAGCCCAAGGAAGCAGCGGCATCAGAGGACACAAACAAATCAGGTGTGGGCGCTAAACTAGGCATTCAGAAGAAACTGACACCGTCCCACATCGCGAAAAATTCTAGCCACCAAGCAAGATCACGGTGGAACTCTGCGTTTAGACGAATAGGGTGGCGAGGATCGTGAAAACACGACAGCAAGTTGATCATCCGATGTAGAAACGCCCTTCCGGGAGGAATAATCTTGCAAACATGGTGCAACGTGCCAATTAGCGATTCCAACTGCTGTTGGCAACACCAACGAAGGTGCTGCCACTCCTGCAAAAGCTGAAGGGTAGCTTCAAACTTTTCCAAGGGGAGGCGAGCGCACTGTGCAATGCTGTCCAGTTAGATCCCGAGGAAAACTAAAATGGTAGCCGGACCGAGACATTTGGTTGGGTGGAGAGGGAAACCCAGCCTGGCAAAGACAGAATTGGCGACCTCGACGTTACGTGTACACTCGAGTGAGTTAGGTGCGCCCAACGTTAAATAATCATCCAGATAATGGAACAGGTAGCGAAACCATAGTTATATTGCAGAATCCATTCAACCAGGTCTGCGACTGCATCAAAAATAAAAAGGGCCGAATGAAGCCCAAAGGGAAGGGTGAGATCGACAAAATAGTGATAGTGCCACCACATGCTGAGAAGCGGTTGATCGTCAGGCGCGATCAGAATATTACAATACGCGGCTTCCACATCGAATTTGGCCATCTGGGCACCAGGTCCTAACTCAAGAAGTGCGCGAATAACTGTGTCAACACTAATATAGTGCAGTGAGAATTGGTCGTGAGGAATACCGTCGTTGACGCTGTGATCCGCTGGAGACGATAAATCGAGGATAAGGCGCCATTTTCCTGGCTGGCTTTTCTTTGGAATGACACCAAACGGGCTGCAGTGAAGGTTGGAAACAGGGGGAGCCGCAAAGGGCCTTGCTACCCGGCCCTTGGAAATTTCAGTTTGTAGGTACTGATCGACCACCTCCGGGTGTTCATTAGCCGAACGCAAATTACGGGCGGATGAGCATAAAGCGACCAACTCGGGGTTGAAGCCAACTCGGAAGCCATACTGAATGCCATCACAGACACAGTGGACACGCGTCAGATCGGGATGGTGAGCAAGCTCCTGACGGAATTCCAAGTGATTAAGTGGAGTAACCACTGAACCAACAGTAGCACAGCAAGAAACTGGAATAATAATAATAATTTATTGATCCATCCTAGGTATAAAAATACAATGGATTTACAAAGTTAACTAGAGTATGTGTGTAAAACTAAACTATAGGAAGGTTAAATACAAACTAATTTAAAATTACTTAATATGTTCATATGTTAAAATGTTTTGTATACACTAGCAAAGGATTATAAAAACCGTTCAGTTCTAGGAATAAACGAACGTTCGTGCCTTTTGGTTCGTGAGGAAATGTGCGACAGAGATTTGGAAGGTCTAAGGTTATAAGTTTTCTTTGCAGTCTCTGGTACATGTTTCCTGCAGGGGTGCGTTTCCTCATCTATAATTTTCTTATACTAGCGATTGGCAAGAAACTCCTGAAGAAAGCGAAGAAACTACTGACATAATGTGAGATGGTGACAACAAAAAGGCTTCGCCTGGTAGTACGGGGACATGTCCTCTGGAAAGGAAAAAAACCCTTGTGAGGGGTGGGGGTGCATGCGAATGGGCGAACAGCACGGAGTAATCTATGATAATCCCCCAAGGGACAAGAAACAGCAAAACCTAGGTGAGGGGCGTGGCACTCGCCACGGAGGAAGGCATGAGTACCGAGAGCGTGACAATGATTGGCGGTGTGTCAATGACGTCTTGTTACCCTGCGAAGGGATGGCGTTTTTCTTGAGGGAAGAGAAAACAACCAAAAATTGGCAAAACATAGCGCAAACCCGTCTCGTGACCCAACGACCGGGTGGCTCTCTCCCTGGTGAGAGGCGTGGTTCTCAAAAGAAAACCAAAACAATGGGAGCATATGAGATGGGTGGCAGTTCTCCCTGGAGAGGAGAGGCATGGCGTTTGAAGTAATGGCAATTTATCATCGTAATGAAGACGCGTGACAAAAGAAAATGGGTGGCGTTTCGCCCTAGAGAGGGAGAGGCGTGACTGTTGAACCCAATGGCAATCTGATATCGTAATGAAGACAAGTTACCCAGCAAATGGGTGGCGTCTCCCCCGAAAAGGGAGAGGCGTGGCTTGGAATAGCAGCAACATGCAACATCGTAACAAAGACGCGTTACCCTGAAAGGGGTGGCGTTTCTCCCTAGAGAGGGAGGCGTGACTTTCGAACAAATGGCAATATAATATCGGAATGAAGACACGTTACCCGGCCATGGGTGGCATTTCTCCCTTGAGAGAAAGAGGCGTGGCTTTCGATAAAATGGCAATATATGACTTCGTAATAAAGACGCTGTGCCCCGCAAATGGGTGGCGTGTCTACCAGGAAGGGGAGAGGCGTGACGATAAAAAAATGGCAACATATAACATCGCAATGAAGACGCGTTACCCAGGAAAAATGGGTGGCGTTTCCCCTAAAGAGGGAGAGGCGTGACTTTTACACCCAACGGCAATATGATATTGTAATGAAGACGCGTTACCCAGCAAATGGGTGGCGTCTCCCCCCGGAAGGGAGAGGCATGGCTTGGAATAGCGGCAACATACAACATCGTAATGAAGACACGATACCCCAAAAAAGGGGGTGGCGTTTCTCCCTAGAGAGGGAGAGGCGTGACTTTCAAACAAACGGCAATATACTATCGGAATGAAGACGCGTTGCCCAGCAATGGGTGGCGTGTCTCCCTGGAGAGGGAGAGGCGTGGCTTTCAAAAAAAAATGTCAACATATGACATCGTAATAAAGCACTTTGCCCAGCAAATGGGTGACGTTTCTCCCAGGAAGGGGAGAGGCGTGGCTTGGGAATAGCGGCAAGATATAACAGCATAATGCAGATGCGTTACCCAGGAAACGGGTGGCATTTCTCCCTAGAGAGGAGAGGCGTGAATTTTGATTATACCGCAATATTATCGTAGTGGAGACTCGTTACCCAGCAAATAGGTGGCGTTTCTCCCGGGAGAGGGAGAGGCCAGGTGTTCAAAAACAATGGCAGCATAGAACATCGTATTGAAATATATAAACCAATAGAAACTTTATTGCTATTCTTATATGAGCAAGACCTGACACGCCAACATATGATGCAAATTCGCATAAGCGACCGACACAGTATCTAATGTGATGCGAATACAAGTAATTGCCACAACAAACATGCAATGAGTGACGGTTGATGACTCGTAATGTCGAGGATCCTGGGGTTCCGAATTACGCAGATGGGGTGATAACAAACGTGTGGGATTACGAGACGCCGAAGACGCCATACGAGGATGAGCATCGACATGATGATGTTGTTGACTGCAGCCAGGAAAGTCACACGAGTGGCGGAAACGGCACACCGAAAAGAAACTGGAGCATGAACCACCATTCCATGAGTGACATAAGATGGGACTTCGGTCCGTCCCACGAGCTTCGGAGCTAGAACCAAGAGGCCTGGCGGTGCGAGGGCATGGCAGTGGAGAGGAGGGAGACATTGATGCAGGACTCGGCGTAGGTTCAGGGGCCAAAATATGAAAATTAAAAAGTTCTGGGTCGAGACGGGACCAGTCACGCAAATCACGCGCTGCCGCGTCCTTGCGAAAAGCTTCATCATAATTTCGCCATCCAAGACCCGGAAACTTTTGGGCAGTGCGCAAAATTACTAAGCTGTACCGCAATAAATCAGCGATGCGATGAGGAGAGTAAGAGGTGAGGACTCACATGTAGACGGAAAAAGCTTCAATCGAGGTGATCAGTTGTTTCTTTTTGGCGGACGCAATACAAGCTGTCATCCCAAAGTGAAAAAGACGGAGCATCATTTTCCGAAGAATCGCGAAGCAGACTATCCAATTCGACGAACTGACCAGCGACAATAGACGACACTAGTTTCGCTGACGTGGGTGGAAGGGCAGGTCCAACGACAAATGAGGGCAACTCTAGCCTGGATGCTAGAGTTGCCCTCATTTGTCGTCGTTGACACGCCAGTAGCAGCGGCAACCCAGTGTGGGATGGCAGAAATGACTGAGCCACAGACGAAGACAGTACAAACGGGCTGGATGTATGGTGCACGAGAGACGACGCAGAAGGACCAACAGCATGAGGAGTTGACGATGGGTGACATAAGCGAATCGTGCAAACTGCAGCTGATGGCTCGCCAGACAAAACAGCTTGAGAAGGTCTCGCTGACGACAGAACACTCACTGGTGACGGTGATACAGTAAGGGGCGCATCGGACACGACTGAACGAAGAGAGTCGGCCAAAGAGCGATCCATATCTTGGGGAGATTTCGAAAAATATACTTAAAAAACTTCAGCACGAAGCATAGAACTGCTGAGACGTTGACGCGAACTGAACGAGAACATGCTTTACACATAACTGGCTATTTATACGAACGGCTAACAGGCATTAGTCTAGCACTAATTGCTGATTAGTGTGTGCAGCGATGCGAATCAGCATACAATGTTAACTTGTTTTTATTCCATAAAATCCATTTAACTAGTTTAATAAATTTCTTAGATAGCTGCGTACTGCGATATATGTTTCAGTTCCATTGACATCTCTATTATGGCTTTGACGAATATTCTGCATGATTTCATTTTGTTGTTCACTTAATTCATATGGGCTTGATGGCACAACAACCCTTAAGACATCCTGCACCGCACAACTGGGCGAGTTGACATCATCTACCATTCCTAAAACCCACAACTGTCTAGGCTGTAGTTAGATTCTGTCCATACAGGGTGGTTGTTCCATTCACCAACAAATAGCTCAATTGCTTGGTTTATAATTGGAGTGTATGTAAAATGTAGTGCCAACAAATCTATTTCTTCATCTACATCAGTAGTATGTAAAGTGACAGTTGATCCTCATAGGCGCTTAACTTGAATCTGCTTAATAGAAATATATACTAAACGCCCACTCCAGAGGGGGGCGCTTATTAGAGGTGTTTTAAAATTTAGGCTCTTACCACCCCACCAAAAAACGAACTACTCGTAATAGTAGCTTATACAAATTACTTCAAAAATTGGGAAGGTGGGTAAAACAGCAATTTTTATGAAAAATTAACCTCTTCTTTTTCCCAAACTATCTTTTCAGATCAAAACGAGGACAAAAACTTTTTCAACTCTTTTTAGCTCAAAACGAGGACAAAATTTTTTTAAACTCTTTTCAGGTCAAAACAAGGACAAACAAAAATCGCTTTTTGACTTTTTTTTTATCCCAAGAATTGAGCACAGAAAAGTATCATATTAATAAATAAATCACTTGAGATCTAGCATTTATTTTGTTTTTACACTTAAATAAAGTAGGTGTAAATGAAAAGCATTTATTTTGTTTTTACACTTAAATAAAGTAGGTGTAAATGAAAAGCATTTATTTTGTTTTTCTGGGGTCTCTGATCGCCACTTAAGACTTTAATTAAGTGAGGATCATGAGATCCCAAGTCAAAAACCAAAAAATAATAGAGTACGAGGTTGAAAAAATTATAGCTTTCAAACCTTTTTATAGGGTTGAGAGGATTATAACTTACAAACCTTTTTATGATAAGCATAAAATTATTTTTAAACCATACACGAAAAATGAAATGACAGTTGAATATCTTATTAGTCACATACCACGTATAAAAAATGAACCAGAGCAAAAACAAACCGAGAAACAAGAAAATAAATCTATAACTCGCTGTAATGGTAATCATGAAACATATGTTCTCTCTGGAAGAGATGTATGTAAAAAATGTTCTTTAGTATTAGGTCTTCATATAAACTATAGTATAACTCCCTACGATAATAATCGAGTAGCACTTAAATCATCGCAAGGAGTTAGTTTTGAGGAGTGCATAAGACCTCGTCGTAATTTTTATAAAATTATAGACTCATACGAAGCAAGGACGGAACCAATTTGTGTAGGTAAAATTAAAGACTTTGATAAATACATTGAAAAGAATGATTTTTGGAATAAGACTCCATTTGAGATATTTCAGGATTCAAACATAGAAAAAACGTGTAGTATGTTAAATTTAATTCAAAGCAGGCTTATTCTTAAAAATAAACATACTATCAGTGGTTATGTTGGAAACTCTGATGGAAAGAAATTAATTGACCAGAGAGGCAGTGATGTTTTGCTAATTTTGCAAGTAGGGGAACGCTTCATAAAATCCAATGGGCGTGGCCTATAATATATGGGCCTAGCTTAAAATATATGGGAATGGCTTATATTATTTGGGCGGATGGCGTGGTCAATAAGTGAATGGTGGCATTACCGAATTACATGTATTAGAAACATAATATCATGTTGTTGCACAAAGAGCAAATTCAAACGAATTATATATCTTGTAGAGACTATGCATTCTATATAAGTGTATTTACTAGCAACAATCGAACATTTAAAATGTCAAAAATGTCTACAGTAATTGCCAAATTTGTTGTTTTGCTGTTGTCTGCTCTTGATCACTTTTAGTGTCTTTCTTTAACTTGCGCTTCCTTACTCTCGGATCATCGGCGGAATGATGTTTTCGTAACCAGGATTTCGCGTATTTCTCTGGATTCCAAGCATCAACAGGAGGACCAACTAGCTTAATGAAAATTTAAATTTGATATTTGCTTAACAATTAGGCGATTTCGTATAGACGTACAAACTAAGTTCATTTGACTAAACCCGCGCTCGCATTCTGCCGAAGAAATCGGGATGCATGAGACACATCGCAATAGAGGCTGGAGATCGTCAGAAATCCGTCTCCCTTGACTATCAAGATAGTCTTGGAATGCAGGCACAGCTGAACTTCTTGCAAGGCCAAATTGATCGCACAGTGATCGTACCTCTTCCTCACCGTAGTTTGGATCGAGATCCTGTGGCCAATAAGTCGGGTAGAGAATGCAAATCTGATCAAGAAGCTTCTGGTAGGCAGCATTGTCTCAAACAGTTCCAGAGGCACACGTGGCAAAGAGACGATCTTTCATTACATCTAGCAATTTGTCTATTAATGCATTAGCATCAATATTAACATGCTCATGATTGAAAACTAGCGGTACAGTTCCAAATTTCCCTTCCTTGACCGCGTCCTTGGCTATCATCGACTTTGTTCCAGTCTTGCGCTTCAATGTTTCGATGCTTAACACATCTGTCCGCTTTGACAATGTTCATTGAACGGTGTTGTATAGCCTCGGAGAGCTCAGAAATCTCAAAAACAACATCGCACATAAGTGCCAAATCCAACAGGAAATCTGGGGACTGGATTCGTTTGTTTAACCCCTGGTACATGGATGAATTCTTTCCTTTCTCGGCTTCTTTGTCTTTAAAGTGTTTGTAGAGTGCTTCGTAGTTGTTCCAAACTGCCAATACAGTTCTGTAGCTACTCGCAACCCATCTCGTACTCAGTACTTTACCAATCTTAAGAAGCTGAACATCTAGACTCGTAGCAACTTCTTGTAGTTCACGCTTGTTTTTGGGAAATTGGCTGTAAATTGAATACAATCGATCAATAAATATCTTAAAATGATTTATACCCCCCAACTGTGCAACAGCATCCTCGACCGCAAGTTTTAAGCAATGATTCAAGCAGTGCCAAGTGATGAGATTTGGAAAATCCTTCAAAAGTAGCTGCATAACCCGCAATTTCTTGCCAGTCAAGACACTAGTTCCATCTGTTGTAAATGAAACAAAATGTTCTTTCAAGTAATCTATGTCAAATCCATGCCGTTTTAAACAAGCAAGTAAATGCCTTGTGAACTTCGTTTGCACTCTGACCATCTGTCAACTCCACTAAGTCCAGAAACAAGAATTGTGGCTCTCCTGAAGTTTCCAGTTTCATGTAAACTATCAGTGTTGAAATACCAGATACAGTAGTAGATTCGTCGATAAGAATGGAAACTTTCCCTTTGTTCTCTTTAATAGTTTTGCAAATCGTGGAACGCATTTCATGTGCAATATGGTCGATTATGATAGTCGCAGAAGATCGTGAATGCAACCCCATCCCCATATCAAGCCCATTTTGAATTTGCAAGTCAACTAACCCTCCCATATCGTTTAGTGCTTGATCATTCTTTGCTATATAATAGCTCGTACAAAAAATCCTTTTTGTTGTTTCTAACCATTCGGTATTCATGACCTCTATGTGTGCAGGCATGCTGTTTATCTTCTGCTGATTCATCACCTCTTGTGCTCGTTTATGTGCATTGCTGTTTAAATGTTTAAAAATTTTCTTGCGCAGTGAAGTTAATCTGGCTTCTTGCGAGTTCCCGTAATAAGTCACGTTGGTTGTTTGCCATTCTGTACTCAGGTAACGGCCTTGTGTTCTGTGTGGACCAAGATCTTTTGCAGAAATACAGGAATTGCATCCAAGTTTACCATTTCTACACAACAGCCACAGGTAGAGTAGCTGTTTTTCCTGCCACATTTTGTCTGTCCAGATCGCTGGCTGGTCAGTCACATTAGCCTCTGTCGACGGTCCTGCAGTTTTGTTAGTTTCTTTGGTTTCGCCAGATTTGCCGACATGTTCGCTAGACTCACCGACATTTTCTGGCAAGGGTTCTGCCGGTTCTGGTATTTTTTCGTTTTCTACAACAAACTCTTCAGCTCGTGACGTTTTAAAAAATCCAACGATCGTATTCGTAGATTGCTTAGACATCTGATATCTCCTTACACCAACTTATAGTTTATAAACCTGAATATGTATTTCACAGCTGTGGACAAACACGCGCCTGCAATCTGGCACAGTCACGAGGATGTACTTCATCTAAATTCAGTCTATTGATGTTAACAAAGATGGCCGATGGCGTCCAGGCAGATTTCCGTTTTTAGTTCTTCACATCCATTCCCGTTTGGGGTAACGCCGTTCCCCCACGAGTGATTTTTCAGAAGGGGAACGCCGTTCCCCTTGTCAAAGTAGTGGGGGAACGCCGTTCCGCCGCGTTCCCCCAGCAAAACATCACTGCAGAGAGGGTATATGTTTGAACATTTTAGAGTTGTGCGGGGCATATTTAATAATAATCAAGACGATTTCAAAATATTTAAAGAGAAATACCTTCTTTACCTGATATTAAACCACTCTAAATTCTTTGCGCATATTAGCATATTTCCAGTCTTAAAATTTCCGGCAGATTATTCTATAGACATTCTTATAAATAATGGAACAACTATAACTATACAATGGAAAAAAGAAAAAGACATAAAATATCAAAACTTACGAAAAGAAACAAATAGAATTATTGGCAGGCTTAGAGCTAATAATCACGCCTTTGACAGCTCAGTTATGGAATATATAACGAGAGTAAATTCAGATGAAAAAACAACAAGATACAGAGTACAATAAAGAGTTAAAACGCAAGAAGAAAATGTTAAAAGATCCTGAGACTGAGAAAGAGAAAGTTAAGAATAATATCATTAAGTTGATTGCGTTTAACATAAATTCTGGGTCAATGGCCCAAGCGAGGCTATTTTACGAAGAGATGACCAGAGAGATCCCTCAATCTAAGCTTTGTGATAGGTCTTTTAACGAGTCTGATTCTATATTCGAACGTGAACCTCCTCCAAATGAAGAAAGTGATGTTAACAGCTTTAAAAAGAAAAAAGAGGACTGGCGTAGAAGAAATCATATAGATGATAAGACTATAAGTTTTATGACAGGAAAACAAATATATAATTAATAAAAGGAACCGGCTATAAGAGAAGAACTTTTAAGACTTTCAGATGCTAAAGAAATTAAATATACTCATGCCTACATTAAGAAAGCATCTGATAAAATGCTTGAGAAAATATATGCTGATTACCAGCGCGCACAATTACTCAAGATGAATGAAATGTTCGCGGACACAGTCATTGGAAAGTTTACAGAGCTTATGCATCACCTTGAACTCGTTGACAACTCTACAAAGTAGGGTAAAGAACTTGCTGAGAACAAACCATTTAGACATGACGTAAAACTTATCCTGGATTACGTTACGCCATATATTCCATTAGTTGGCGTCTTATCTGGAGGAATCATCGTAGGAAAACATATTGTTAGTAAGAAAACTGGCGAACACAAAAGTATTAATACTATAAATAAAGAGGAATGCCAAGAATCACAAGAGGAGAACCAAGACAATTCAATTTTATTAAAACAATTTCAAAAAAAGAAAAGGCTTTAAAAATTACTGCTAGCAGTAGTAAAGATCCATTTAACATGATCATAAACGGTTTTACTTGCTCTGGAAAAACATATTTTTTACTTAATCTTGTTGAAGAAGAGTACCCAAGACATTTTGATTATATTGTTCTCATTTGCCCTACTTATGAATGGAATGATACCTACATCAAAATTGGAAATACATCAATAATGATAACTTTTTAGCTATAAACTGTGACCAAGACAATGTAGAGTCTTTTTTAAAGCATCTGTATAATTTTTAAAAGGACCAAATTCACTTATTATTCTTGACGACTGTGCTGCAGGCAGGTTTTTAAAAGGTAGAACTTCTGAACTTGTAAACCTAGCGTTCTCAGCAAGGCACTTTAGACTTAGTACTATTGTAATTACTCAACAACTTACTTCCTTTGCTAAACCTTATCGTGAGAACATTTCTAGACTTGTTTCATTTTACAACCCAAACAAGAAAGACATGAACACAATT
>JAODVM010090317.1:0-16690 GCA_025400095.1 Phenganax marumi | reverse complement strand
ATTAAATTTTATATTCGCTATTGACTTTAAGAAAAGGTAAAGTATTATTTATTTCTTGCCCGACAAACGTGTCTTCATTTGTTAAATTTGCCCGAAAAACTGCAATATTGCACATTGGGGGGTGCAACACACCCACACACCCCAAAGCCCCCAGTAGTTACGGCCCTGCACCCTTCGGAATTCTATAAACTTTCGTAAGATGGAAGTTGAGGTCTGAATGATGAACTTTTTATATGTTATATTTAGGCGTGGAAATGTCGTTGGTGCATACTGAAAAAGAATTATCTATCCTATAAAAAGGATGAAAAAGTAAAAGTTCATATATATTCATATATAATATATATATGAATATATGTATTCATATATAATAGGTCATATATAATATATATTAACTATACATTTTTCTGACCTAAAACCAGACCAGAAATAATTCATTTCAATGCTTTCAGACGAAGAAAACGTTAAAAACTTTGGATTTGAGTCAAGCGAACGACGTGCATGAGGATAACTCGGAACCCAGCAAGCAGAACTGCTTCAGGTGACCAACTAGTTAAGACAGCACGTGTCTTTTTTTGTTTGAAACTATGGGACATGGGATCGAATTCCTTACTGTATAAATAAACTATAGGGTGTAAGCTTCGCAAATCAGTGACGGTTGTTCACGTTTATTGCATATTTATTTTGTATAATAATTCTTTTCAAATTATTTAGAATCGTGTTTTCAAAGACTTCGTATCTTTTTTCATCAGACTCCCTCGAGGACAAAGAAATTTGGTTTAAAAACATAAAATGGCAAATAGAGGAATCCTCTTTGAATCATAAAACATAGTCATAGATACTTCACCTCTGGTGTTGCCAAAATGTCGATTTAGCCAGGTTGCAACAGTCCCGCTTTGTAGTTACACATCGCTCAATTGAGAATGAGAGTTGACGACAATTGATAGTCGCACAACTTTGGATGCTTGTTTTCATGCCTTATATAACTTCTCAAGAGTTTTATTCAGATTAAAACTTATTCAAAATACTCATTTAACCTTCTTTTTGTTAATCTATAGCTTGAAGTATCCTCTTGAACTATTATTATAACCAAACAATTCTAGTCAACTCTCGTCCTCTAACTGTCTGGAGTGAAAGACGGGGTAGAATAAACGTATTAGTGTGTTTAATAGTGTATTGTAATATACGGTAAAGATGAATAGTATGTAATATGATTCATCAGTCTGGAAGAGTCGAAGTGCTTGAATGTTTACGCTAGACATCATCAAACGTACTAAGGTACAATGTATTATATATACAAAAATATATAATTATGAAGACTATTTTTCAGATTTTTCATTCTTTTCCGTCTTTTTCCGTTGTCGTTCTTGGCTGCATTTTGGACAGTACCTAATGAGAGCAAAAAAAGCACGTATGAACTTTTTTAATAACTCAAGCAATGCTGTGTTGATCTGAACATCTCTAGTTGATGCTATACATTAGTATAAGTTACAGTGTAAATAAAGTTACCATCTTCCTTTAGGTTTTGAAGTTAGATTTACACATTGGAAATGAAACCATTCAATTTCACACTAGAAAAAGAAGAACAGTGATTGTGAGGGGGAAACATCTGCTGAATTGAAAAGCTACTTCACTTCTCTCCGGGTTAAAGACTAGTGCCTTCAAATTTTCAACTCCACACCTTTTTATAGTATATATATAAGTGATACTTACCCCCTCATTGTCACAGCCTATCATTTCACCATAGGAGACCTGATAACACATCATAATTGCCATTCAATAGCTGTTTAAACGAATTTAGGTAACAGTACATCATAGTATGCTACCTATCAATTCCATTTACCTGATTACATAAACAATATGTTGGTTCATTTGGATCAATTGGAATATCTGGAGTAGGTGAGCTATTTTCTTTTTTCTTCCTAAAAGGTGATATAAAAAGCAAAACTCACTCATTATCCTAGATTGTTTTATTTTTATTATTTTTATACCATACTTGCGATTGAATTTCTTTTTCTTCGGCGGCTTTGGGTTTTCGGCAGAGTTTGCCATTTTCTCTGGGTTTTCCACATCCTGTTCTTGTTTTACTTTCTCGTGAAGTCTGCGACGATTTCCTATTGAAAAATGAACGATCAAAATGAGATGAAGCCATGTGAACATGCATTCAACAAAATATTTTACATACTAGTTGTTTTTATTTTCTCCCCAGGTCTCGGATTTGTTTCCGGCTCGTCTAAAATGGAAACTAAATTTGAGTAGCCAATTAGCAATTCTATGTAGATAGAGAATTACGAGGCGGA
Organism: Phenganax marumi; assembly: GCA_025400095.1. NCBI lineage: Eukaryota > Metazoa > Cnidaria > Anthozoa > Malacalcyonacea > Clavulariidae > Phenganax > Phenganax marumi. Next base: position 14,393 of record JAODVM010090317.1, on the reverse strand, counting down.
AAATGCATTCTAATGATCAATACAAGTTCAACATACAAAGGCACGTTTTTTCTTTGGCCAATATTTTACCTTGCAGATCTTGTTTCAATGGAGCACTAGCTTGGTCACTTCTCAGCTCGGCAGACTCCATTTCAATTTCAACTTGCCGACTTCTTGTATCAACCTGTGCAGAGTAGCAGGTGTTGTACATGTTATTTCTGTGGGAAAGTTAACTATTTACACTGAACTACAGTGCCACTGGTTTCAGTAACTGACAGTTTGCTTTTCCTACCATATCCATCATATGTGAAACATGTTGAAGTTTTTCGTCTCCCAGTTCTTGACTCTTTATCAAACATCGCTGTATCTGTATCAGGCATCGATTCCTAACAGACGATTCTTTGTGTTGGTGGTACATGTCAATCAGACGGCCTACTTCTTTTAGCTTTTCTAGAAAAGTAAAAATTAATGATGTTGGACTACATCGCATCTTAATGGATAAATAATTAGAAGTGTATATACCTTGGTACGTCAAATCAATCTCTCGCATTTGGGAAATGTCTCTCTGTAGATCGTCTGGTAGCGCTTCAACAACTGCACAGTTAAATTAATATGCTTTGAAACTAATGAGATTTATGGCACTACACAATAGTCTCACTCTCAAACATTGATAGTGGGATAAAATTTGTCATATAAAGTTGATACTGTAGTGATCTGACGGGCGCAGACACTCAACCACAATCAAGATAGCCATTTACGACCTATATATATATACATACATTCCATGTACGTTTCCACATAAGAACTCGCAGAAGAAATCCCTGAATCGCCATTACTTATTGAGGCCATAATATTTGTGGAAACTAGTATCTTTCATATACCCTGATTTTATAAATATTTGAATCTACATCCTGCATAAAACATTTTATCACAAGTACTAGACATTTTGGAAGATTCTTATTGATAAAATCATACAAATAAGACAAATTTTTTAAAGTTACTACGCAATATTTTGAATTTTTCACTTATTTACGAGCACTGGTAATGAGTTTGTTGTACTCACGTGGTTGTACCAATCTTTGTCCGCTTGAAAGTTGAGTTTTCCCTCACGAAACGAAAAATATTCAGGTAGGTTCAAAATTACACAACAAGCAACCCAATAAATAAACCGACATAAGTTTTGAAATCGTGTAATTATATGAAATTATGAGCATTTGTGTAGAAAAAGAGAAAATTACTATACAACAGCTCCTTTCCAGAAACTACTGCGAAATGTACCAGAGAATTAGCTAAAAAGTGTTTTAGAAGTGGAAGCATCAGGCGGAAATTTTGAAAAAATTTTAGGCTTCAAAATTTTTCTTGTGAAAAACTTGCGGTTTTCACAACCGTTTTTCTCACTTATTTTACTAAAAAATTGTGCGTAAATGCACTAGATTTTCACAGCAAGGAAACGGATATGTAGCTAGTGCAGCATATTTATCTTATCGGTTCCCAGTGACTCAAATATTCCAAATAAACTACGTGCCTCGTGGTAAAGCCGCAAAGGTGTTGACGACTTCACTACTTGTCGCTGACGAGAAGATACCGAGCGGTCCGAGCCAAGGTTGAGCTGGCGATATTAGAAGACTATGAAGTGGTTTTCTAAGCAGGTAAGCTTAGTGTTGGGAATTTGTTTAAAGCTTACCTACTAGATTAAAGAGGTAGCTTGAGTACGCACGTGCCAACGACAGTGTAAAGTGACAAGATGTTACAAGACACTGTCCAACGTTTCAACCTGCTCGATTTTTCAGTTGTTTAGACTACGTAGCAAGAAATATAACTGCTATTAAATGCTAGAGCGTATAAATTAACGACGTTTTAGACTACATTGTTAATAAATGCTGCCCCATGCGCTAGTATTGTATGACCACTTCGAAAACAACACTTATTTACAATCCACCATAATAAAAAAGATGGCGGCTTGTCGATTTTGCCAGAATCCCTTGCGGTTCCAAATCGTTTATAGCGACATTTGAGGAATTTTACCTAAACGGCATCAAACTACGTACAGATGATTAGTTTATTGCTTGACAAATTGCTGACTTCAAAGCGAGGTGTTCTAGTTTTTTTATCGCGACTAAAGGTTATCTGCGCAAAGGATTCTGGTAAAATCGATATGCTGCCATCTGTATTATTATGGTCAATTGCATGTTCAACGTAGCTAGCGTGTTTCTGTTCAGCTAGACCAGAACAAAAACACTTGCAAATCCAACGATCACCGTTGTCACTTTTCTGCCGGAAATCGAGCCTGAGGCCCTGCAATGCTAGTGCAGTGCCCAGGTGGCCACTGAGCGACTGAGTCAGCTGCCACACAAGTTGAATCGTCTATAATTTGTTTAAATATTGGAACTATACAACATTTCTGCTTAGCTTTAACATTTATATAGATCTTTATAATCCAATGTACAGAAATACGCACGACACAAGTAATGTAGCTACAATATATGTGACACAGTAACAATCAAAATGTACTAAGTCTTCCTTTTTCTCATTTATCTAATACCAATAATGTTTAGGGAACAATTTCCATAATAATTGGACAATTAGCAGCCAATTTGTATCAATGAAAGCAATAAACTATTCCGGTTCTTGGCTACTTCATCCTCCCTGATAATATCAGCCAATTTTCATTTTCCTAATCACGGATTATCCTTCAATCGCGCGCAGCTTATCTGGAACAGGGCCTGATAATATTGAGTAACCAGTGATCAAAATGTTTTCTTTGCTGCTCGCTAAACCAATTACATGCATAGCATGTCGCGACAAGCACGTGAACATCTTGAGTGTACCCTGGATAATTGTAGTAGAAATCGTAACATCGTTTTGCCGCCGTGAATGTCCGATTCCTATCCACGTAAAAAGGTTTGTCGAGCAAATGTCGTGATATTAGTCGAGCTAAGAGTGAGATGCTTTGCGGGGAGTAGCCGTAGTTGTAATCAGGGTCCCAATCCGGGTCGAACGTGTCCACATTCCTCGCGTTGAACTCGTTCCTCGTTTCGCGTAACTCCTGTTCGACTGTTTTTACTTCGTCTTGTGACACTTTCAACGCCTTTCTTGTCTTCTTTAGGTCGGCTTCCAACGCCGCTACAGTCTGGGTTAGCTTTTCTACGACTAAAACTCGCGACAGTTTATCGCTTTTCGCGGAATTCTTTGCGATTTTGCAGGTCTGGTGATGCTCAGGCAATTCAAATCTTTTCACCTCTTCCCCACATCCATGACATTTCACTAAAGCAAACTCGCATTCACGCAAATGGCTTGGAACACTTTCCAATTTGGAGACCATTTTGCAACCTGGATTCTCACAACTTGTGTGCAAATTGCCTACGAGTCCACGTATAGCTAGTATTGGTATGAGGTCAAAAACTAACGTAGCACTTCGACAACTCGGACATGTCTCGTTTTCCGAGCTGTCCAACCAAGTCTCCAAACATTGTTGACAGAAAGAGTGACCGCACGGCGTGAGCACTGCGTCTTGCAATACGTTCGCACAAATACCGCATATCAAGTTCGGGTCGATATGAGTTACGAATCTTTGAATGGCATAACCCATGATTAATACGATCAAAGGGGCTTTCGCAAAAATTTGAAGCACTCGCTTGCCTGACGAAATTGTACAATGCCTTTAATTGTGACGTCATAAAGAACACAACGATTTCTTATTAATAATGACATTATCGCTTTCAAATCACGATACGCCGCGATTTTTTTGTTATTTTTATCCAAATTCTTAGCCATTTATCTCGCTAAAACTTTTTCTTGCAAATTAAAGCAAAATTTTTGACACTGTACAGATTATAATGTGAGTTTATATCCAAAAATTGCAAGCAGACACGTAACAACAATGATACTGTAGTTTATATAAACGTTTTGAAATTTGCATTTCAATACGACACTGATACTTGCAAGTTTATTTTTATGCAAATTTTATATATATACTATACGGTCGTGGCCTAACTGTGTAATAATTTTGGTAATGAATTTAGCTATAGTTTTTTGAAACAAAAAGTTATAACGTGGTCACAATTGCAAAATAGTGTCATGAACTTGGATTCAATATTGTTATGGAAACCTCACAATATAGGTCTTCCACGCTCAACGGGACTGTATACGACAATTGATTCTCCTTAACAATCAGTAAATTTTGTACAAGTTTATTACAACGCGTATCCAATTCTTACATTCGTTTTATATTCTACTCAACGCTAACTATCACATCTCAACAATCAGCTACAATAATCAACTAAAACTACTTACACATGGTTATCCATATACTGTTTTACATAGAAGGAAAATAGTTTTCTTTGGACGTCAAGGGACGTGCATTCCACTGTTCGTTGCGTACATAGGAAGAGTATATTTTACTTTTTTAAGCTAATCTATGGGAAGAATTTACATATTTTGCGTTCGAAGGAAGAACATGTCAATTCAATGCGTACGCATTGTTACATACTTGCCCTTGACTGTTGTTTTCACTTACTTCCTACGCTGCGCGCATTATTCTAATTAAAACTTCTTTCACTACTGCTATTTATAATCATAGGCTACGTTGCGCACAGTATTCTAGTTACATTACAAGTTATTTCACAAATATGACACCATAAGTTGAATTCCTGATATTTCTTCGTACTCTGTAACCGCTAGCATTCGTTTCTTTAGCGCATTGATTTGGACTTTCAAATTAATGCATATATGTGCAGTGTCTATCTCGTCGTATACGATTCTTCTATAAGAGGATTTGTGTTATAACTATATGAGATTATACAGTCTTGAGTTTTTTTTGAAATTGTAGTATTTGCATAAAGAATTTTCTTATTGAGAGCAGTAGGTGGTCATTCTCTTGTATATTTCAAGTCGTATTTACTCTGGCATAGATTTCGAGAGCGTCGTGTTTTTTTTTGCGCATTCGAAAAATACTTTCTGGTATAATCTGAAATAATCTTCTTTTTATGTGAAGTGCTTTTGCGTTCATATCTTAATTAATGAACTGTGTTGTTATGTTCCAATTTGATCTTTCATTTTGTTCAACCCGATCTTACTTCTCAGTACGCCAGTCTACAGAAGGTTTCTATTTGACAAAAAGCCGCAATGTTGTGTAAAATATTCCCTCTGTACGACACTTCCAGTGATGTGGGCGCCTCTGATACGGGCATGCACTTATCTTCTCTCAGCACCTGGGACAATTCTCTAATGTGGACATCTCGCCTCAATACGGGCTATTCTCTCTTTCGGACACCTATATATAATGCAGACGTACCCAGTCCAATGCGAACACTTTAATGGTCGATAAAGCTAGAGAACCTGCAAACAGGCTTTCAACAGCGGTCCTGTTTTCTACAGATCGACGTGTAGAGAATATAGTGCTGATAACTCGCGAATGATCTTTCGGGTACTATTTACCATTATAGTGCACGCCTTATGAACAGCATCAATGTGGCACCTGTGTTGCTTTCGCCGCCGTCCAATTCTCCTCAATGAAAATTCATCTTGCTACTACAAGAACTTGCCAAATTGGGGATCTAAAGGTGCGAAGATATGGCCGCTTCCCAACCGCGAAGGTAAGCTAAATCCGCTTTTCTATAAACAAAGTTTTCTACACCAAGGTCACGGTGATGTATACAAAGTGTCACAAGAAAAAGGTCTCCGTGTTTGTCTGATTCGTTCTACCCATTAGACAAGAAAGATATTCCCCCCAGAGAGCTACTACGCTTGCACTCAGTCATAAAAGGCTAACTTAATATTGTACCTATTCATAATTATATTTGAACAATTTTTCACATCGTTTTCCATTTTTAAACATTGCCTAATAATACACGAATAATCAAGTGCCCCCGCACCAAATATGAGTTGACATTCATGAAAAACTCTGCATGAACAACATAGTTGTAATTTCTTCGCTATTTGCATTAAGTAAAACACCGTGATTTGAGTCACTGAGTAGGGCTGGCAGAGGGCTTATAGTTTCATTTTCGCAAACTGACCCGGTTCAGGCTTTTACTGTGTATGTGTTCAATTATATCTTAAAATTTTATTCATTCAACCTTGCTATAGCTGGGGTTTTTTCTTAAACTTGATCTAGCTTCAAGGACTTGGCAAAGCGTGGTAGCATTACTTGACTTGCAATGTGGACGAGCGAATCGGTTCTAGTTCTCATTGTACTATTATTATTTCGCCTTGGCTATGGTATTTCAGTTTCATGCGAAGTAACTCCCGTAAAACAAGGACAAGAAGCAGGCAACTTTAGAAATTCGAATGATGGATTACAACCTAAGAGAAACGAAGTGTCCCCAACAAAATTATCGCGAAGCAAAAATGTCGAACCGTTGCTCAAAAATTTTGATAACGAGCACGGCAGAAAAAATTCGTTGGCTGCTGATCTTAATGAAAAAGTTGAAAATGATCATTCGCTGAAGAACGGACAAGAAAAGAAACGCAAACATCCCTTGCACGAAAGAATTTGTCAACTTTTGCATCAAAAGCTTACATCGTTAGTGAATAACAGAAAAGATAAGAAGCTGCAGGGTAGTATTCATAACAGTGGTGAACCAAGCTCATCAAAGAGTGAAAATGATAAGGATTTGAGTGAAAACAGGTCAGATAGAAAAAAAGATTGCAAAAAACATCACAAAGTCCAAGCTAACAAAACGCATGACAAAAATGTTAAAAACGAAAAAGTCTTGAATAAAATTGATGAAAATTTTATCAAAACCAACACGGAAAAGGCTAACGAGGGTAAAGAATACCATGACTACGTCAAAACTAGAAAAAATAAGAAAAAACATGGCAGCGGTGGAAGCCACTTGCTTTCTGGAAAGAAACTCGCATCTCTCCGTAAAGTCTTGCTTGTCCATCCGTTCAAGACGTGGAAATTCAAAGATAGGTTCAATTCGATGGCAGATATTGGTGTACACGAGTCATTATTACATGAAGTTGTTGAAAACAAGTGGAACTCTAGACTCAAACACAAACTGTTTAAGGTTTTTAAAGGAGAGAACATTCATTTGGCTATAATAGGCGGATCCAATTCGGCAGGTGGTGGGTTGCAAGAAGACGAGGGCAAAACTGATGGTTTGTTCTTTCGAGTAATCTCGGATTGGTGGCGTAAGACGATCACACCTGTGACTGGATCACATCTTAAGATCCGGCCAATCGCAATGGGTGGGACGGCTAGTGATTTCTTCCAATATTGTCACCGTGTGTACTTACAGCGCAACTTGGATTTGATTTTACTCGAAATGTCTGTAAATGATCTACATGAGTTACCGTATAATGTAAACTTGAGCCTGCCCATTGAGCAGTTGACTAGACAGCTGCTGCAATATCCTACGGAGCCGGCATTAATTTACGTGAACTTGATAAACGGTCGTTCTTATTACCAAGGATGCACAAATCTCGAGGATTTTGGACAAAAATTGTTGTCCGATACCTATAACATCACTACGTTCAGTTGGCGCGATGCAGTCTGTCCTCTTATCAATGGAACGTACCGTGTACCTTTAAAAGGTTGTTCTGTTATATGCAAGGATGGCCATCATATTAACCAACTAGGTCATGCGCAGATCTCGCTAATGATGATCAACTTGTTTCGTGATCTCTTATTGGGTAGCATCGATAACGTGCGCGAGTTGTCAAAACAGATGTTTCACGACGAGCAGGTTTTACCCAAACCGGTTTTCATTGTAACAGAGAGCAAGGTGATCACGAACCCTCTATGTTGGACAACAGTGACGCCGAATTTTAAGCGGAAAATTATAAGAAATTTAATGGAAGTGGGCGTCATGGAGAATTATGGATTTGATTATCTTCATGAAAAAGCTATAGGCGGGCATTGTGCCTCGAGAAACACATGCCGCGCAGATGCGTACTCCGGATGGACGGGAAAGGATGTGGGCGCTAGGTTAACTCTATCATTCACAGTGCCACCGCTCGGCCATAAAAGAGCAGTTCAATCGCGGTCAGTAGTTATTGCGACGCGAACGTGCTGGACATGTGGAGCCGCGGACGTCTGGCTCGACGATGATTATGTAAACAGGAGATTTGTCCGTGCGAGGAGTCAGTTCGGGCAAACGTTATCCGAGATCATTGCTCTTCACGTAAACGCCGGTGATCATACCATGAGTATTAAGCTCGTTCAACCAGGCGCTCTTACTGTAGTAGGTGTCATGCTTGGGCCTCCTGATGGTCCTTATTAGGCGCTCATGTCAGTTTATTAAACACGCGAAACTGCAGATGTGTTTTTAGGGGCTTCGCTGGCGAAGTGGTTGTCACAATCGCCTTTCACCTCTGAGGTCGCGGGTTCGATTCTCCGTGACTGTGAGGAACTCCCAATGTCACTCGAACTCAGTACTCGTGCGAAAAGAGTAAAGTCAACGCTCTGCCAAAAGTCCTGGGTTTTCTCCGCGTTTAGACAAAGGATATGATCAATGACAATTTAGGTCAAAGCAAGACACCTGCTACCAGACTAGTTTAGCTTCGCCAACATTTAGCTTGGCCAACAAGGGCAGGGTCACCACAACAGCGTAAGCCAATTACTGTGGGCCCTTTCGCCCAAACCCGCCCTGTCAACTTTCCCTATGGGAAGAGAACAGAGTAGAAATCATTTTCTTCTTCATGGCCACCGATAATGGATAGGAGAACATCGCCCGATTGAACTTGACGCTTTAACGATAATTAACTTTTCTATAATTAACTTTTCCGAGCACTAATTAGTCGCCTGCTCTAATTAAAGCTCTTTATTTGATGACCTCATACTGCCAAATTTGACGCTCCTCAATACGAACGTTTAGCGTCGATGAAGTAACAAAAACAAAATGCCAGGTTAAATTAAGGAATGCGTGTTTTGTGTCTTTTTCTTTTCTGCTCTGGATTAAGCGTAACAACAGGTTAGCTTTCAACTTTCATGTATTTGCCCTGTCTAATATTTTATTTATTTTATTTTATTTTAATAGCTTTGCCTTGAACAAGTTTTACGGCAGGGGGTCCGCAACAGCGCAAGCCACTTACTGCGGCCCCTTTTAGAATATTAACGTTAAAAGCTATAAACATATAATTATAACACTAGCTGGTAAAGCTAATTTCACTAGCTTCAGGGTGATAGAATGTAAACAATACTCAATATCATATCGTTGCTGCTCGCGATGTTTCGCTGTTACTGATAAACCAATGGTTTTGATTACGGTAGGAAATAAATAAATAAATTAATAAAAAAAAGTTCATTGTGCTAGGGCAGCTTTCCATTGTCGCGTTTTTTCATACGCATCTCGGCGTACGAAAAACGTTAAATGAGCAAAGTACTACACATACGTATAATCCCTGACCTTAATACAGACACTTGATATGAAGGAGTTTCCGTAGAGAAAGAAGTACTGTATTACAATTCTTCTATAAATAAAAAACTCAAACATTATAAATTGAAAAATTATGTAAACAGTATATGGGAAAACTTAAGAACCCAAACCACCTATTACGTCCATTGCTGCCTCACCCACATGATAGAGACCATGACCACAACCTACGAAATGGCAGCAGTCAGAGTTTTTATCTTTTCAACGATAAACAGTATTGTCGAACGAAGCTGTGTTCTGACTTTTTTACTTTCAAATATTACTAACATGCTTATTATAAATAGGTAATAGTTTTAATGTTTAGATAATATTGTATTTTAATAATTTGATAATTTGTAATAGTGTAGGCCCGGTAATTCAGCTCTGTACTTTGTACATAACTGCGAAGGGTTCAATAAACTTATCTTATCTTATCTTATCTTAACCCGGGCATGCTGGGGAACGAACGGTTTCGTTCTTCTTATCAGTGCTATATTTTTAGATATTTTTTACTTTGCGCGTCTGTGTGCATACTCCATTTTAATTGGTCGCCAAGGATGACTCCAAGTGACTTTTTGTTGGTTACCCTCTTAATATCGGCTTCTCTTCGTTTAACTTGTATACTATCTTCAAGATTAGTTAACCGATATGTAGAGCCTATAATCATAAATTCCGTTTTGCTATTGTTTGGTGTAAGTTTATTTGCTGTAAGCCGCCCGCCAACATTCTCGAGATCTATATTAAGTTTTGTTTCGACCTCGTGCGAGTTTGTTCTCTCGCATGAGAGGTTTGTGTCATCCATAAGCAGTGATGCCTTTACTGTTTCTAGGCAATTGGGTAAGTCATTTATTTATGTACAAGGGAAACAAAATGGGGCCAAGGTTACATCCCTGTGGTACATCACGTCTTATTTCTCGTTGACTCGATAGTTGACCATTAACTGAGCAAACCTGGTTTCTATTTGCAAGGTAGAGGACTTCACTGATGTATCGAAGTCCGGAACATTTGAACCAATGAAGGCTTTGTCCACTTATTCCATACAAAGTTTTGATAACAAAAGCCGGTGATCCACTGTATCAAATGCTGTTTTGAGGTCCAAGAAAAGAACCCCGTTGACGGGACTTTTATCCAAAAGAAGCCACTCATTTACCGAACTAAGGAGTGCTGTTTCAGTCGAGTATTTCGGTCGAAAACCAGATTGCTGATTTAATAAGGATATTGTTTGCCACTATGAATGATTTCAGTTGGTGGTATACCATCCCCTCAAACAGCTTAGCAACAGCGGAAATCACAGAGATCGGTCTGCAATTTCCGCGGTCGCTTTGTGTCCCTTCTCTAAAGATTGGTGAAACTTTGGCAAGTTTCCACTCATCAGGGAATATTGCCGTTTGAAGGGATCGATTAAAAATATTAGCAAGTGCCTCATCAACAACGTCGCTTGCATCTTTTAGCAATCTTGTATTTATGCCATCTATTCCTGACGACTTCTTCAAGTTTATTTGGCTTAATGCCTCAATCACTTCCTCGGTTGTTATAGTCCTGAAGCTAAAGGAATTAGTCACAGGAGTCACAAAGCTTAGGGGATCAATACCATTGTCCTTGATATTATCAGACAGTCTACAACCGACAGATGAAAAATATTGGTTGAAAAAATCAGCAATGAGTTCATTGTTTGTATTTGTTTCTGTCTTCATCTACGATTATTTCTTTGACCTGAGTAGTTTCTCTACCGTTATTAGAGTTGGTGATCGTTTCTTTGAAATAGTCTTTTTTAGTAGTTCTAATCAGTTTACCAATTATCATGAAGCGCATAAAAGGTGCAAAAATAAATTGAATAGACGGTAATCGAACAGATTGCCTTTTGTGATAGTCTCTGTGATACATCAGCCGTGTTATTTCTTCTGTTACCCAAGGCTTGTGCTCACACTTTACTCGACGTTGTCTAAGTGGAGCATGTTTTTCGGCAATAGTTAAGAAATTAGTCTTAAAATCGTTCCGTAATATATTAGGATCACTAGATGTTACGTGGGAGCTGATATAGTAACTTAGTTCTTGTCGAGACTCATTAAATTTGATAATTTTTGAATTGCCTTGTAAAAACAACTTTTGGCGATTCCTTGGGGTGGCTGATTTTCTGACACAAATGAACAAGACAATGGTCGCTGATTCCCAGCGATATGACTCAAACAGGATTGCCAAAGTAAGGCAAAATAACTATAGATCTGTGAGAAACTTACAGTCTTACACTCAGAAAATATAAGACCGTTGGGTCTTGCTCTCAACATGGGAAACTGGGAGGACGTTTACGACGCTAAAGATGCTACAGCAACGTCGAAAGCTTTGATAAAATCGTCGGACATATGATAAACATCCACACTCCGGAAAAGAGTGTACGTATGCACTAGCTCAAGCGATCAAGAATGGATAACGCCATACATTAAGCCCCAGATTAAAGTAAGACAAAAAGCTTTCACCAAAGAAGATAAATGCGAGTACAGGAAACTTGTGCTAAAGTTGCAAAGCCAATTACGAACGCCGAAAGAAGATATGAAAATAAAGCAAGCCCCGTGCATTACACGAATTCAAGGAAGTGGTTTCTATGCAGAGCTGACCAACAATCTTCTACACCAGCGCATTAGAAGCTAAGTCTGCTGACGCCAGAGTTACAGATCGTGGATCACTATTACCCCCCATCAGTCAAGTAAAAACAATGTTAATATATCCAAAGAAGGCAAATAGTATTGATGGCGCACCTGCCTCGAACGTCAAGATATCACGTGACCTGACTCTTGCCGTCCCATTTTCGGTTTGAAGTTAACGATTGACCGTCAAAGAGTGCTTCCAGAGGTAACTCGTGTACGGCAGAAATTTTTTTGGTATTTAACCATTATAGAAGCACGTTTGTAGCCTGCAGAATTTTTCTTTCTTATTAGAAGACAATTAATTTCTTATGTTTGCGGCCCTAATAAAAGTTTTCTTGGCGAATTTTGCCCTATAAGGAAAACAAATATGGCACCTTGCTATATAATCCTAACAAGTTGTCTGAATGTGCTAGAGATATTTGTGTACGTAAGCTGGAAATAAACATGATATAGGCCTTAATAGAACATGGCTCCATTTCGATGGCCAAGCTCTAATATAGTGGCTGCTTACGACGCGTCAGTATACTTCAATCTTAACCACTTAACTATATGCCAGGAAAACGGCTGACTTCAAACCGCAGTGAGCGTTTTGCTGTAAACGTAAATCTTAAGGTCTCTATTTTTTGCATCAGTATCCTTCAATGCAAATATTCAACTCTCTATAAACATGCTTTGATCACTTCCGTTCCGAAAACTGAAAATCCTATTGAGCGCCGATTTTAGGCAAATCTCAGTCAAACCACAAGTGGCCAAAGTCCTGAAGAAAATACAACTAATGCTAAATCAAGCAGATCTTGATATTAAAGCCAATCAGCATGGGTGCATGAGGGTAGGCCTATAATCAGTGCACTGACTACCGTGAGTCAAGATTGGTACGATGTCACGGACCAAGGTAACCCATACAGCCGTGTGCACACGCTGTGTCTAGATTTTCGGAAAGCGTTTGATCTTGTCGATCATAAAATTCTCTTGACAAAGCCAGGGAAAACAGGGGATGGCAAACTATTCTGGTTATGGTGTCAGAGCTTTCTGACAAATCGGACACAGCAAGTCAAACTCCTTAATCCTCTAGAGTGGAAGCAATACTATAGCCGGTGTCCCCTAAGGTGCTGTTATTTTTCGCATGTTATTTAAAATTTATATTAATGACAAGGAGAGCTGTATTTCAGATGGACCACATGCAAGTATGCGGGCGGTTGTAGTCAATACGAACTTGTTCTTGACGAGTAAAACAGTAAAATGCCGGAAGCACCAAACCTCCTGACGGACCGCACCATTCAAAATAAAATGGAGTTAAACACTGACAAGGCAAAAGACTTGAGGATTTAATTTACGAGATCATGCCCAGATCCCACCCACCCCCCAAAAAACATTAGTATAGGCAACAAAACGATTGAAATTCAAGCTTTTTGGAGTTACCGTGCAGAATGAGGTTAATTGGAATGCACATGTTCAAGACATTGCCAAGAGAGCAAGTAAAAGAATCTAGTTTATGAGGGCCTGTAGAAAAGCAAACGTTACAAAAGATATATAGGACTTAGTACAACCTATTGCACAAAGATAAGGCCCATTCTGATTCTGGAATATAATATACAGAAGAAATCACCCAAACAAAAGATTTATTTGCAGAACTCGTCAACAACTGCTTGGCTGAGTTGTTTTAATGAAAAGTAAAGCATCGTCTTATTGTAAATAATGTAGCAATTCCTTTTAAATATTTATATAGAATCTTAACGTATTAGCTGATTTTGTCTATATTCTTAGGAAATATTGTTGTAAATCTCAATACTTTTAAACAAGAGTATCACTGTAATTCTCTGCCGAAGGTTGTAAATAAATCTATTATTATTATTATTATTATGCTGCTGTGAGCTAGAAAATCAGTACGACAGCGTAAAGTTTGTCAACATCTCGGTTGGAGCTTAGGGAATTCTTGGAAACAGCAGTCGTTCATTCATGGACTTTTTGTCAAACGATTTGTTATTGGATAGCCAAACAACCAGCTACTTAACTGCCAAATTAAAATAGCCGCATGTTGCATTAGATCAACTTTACATATTTTGCCGAAAAGACAAGGACTGGCCGGAACCTCATGCAATTATTAACTTGGTAGTAAACTAAATACTTCTAAATACTTTGCAACCATTGTAAATATATCAAACAATTCATACCAAATCGTATACTTTTAGTACTTTGCTTGTATCATAATTGCGGTCTTCTGCCTGCATCACAGTGATGAAGGTTGTATTTTTAGTATAGCTTTGAAATAAAATTGATGTTTCCATTATTATTATTATTATTATTATTATTCTGTTGAGAAGTGGTAAAATATGATAATTATGTAGAATTAATGTAGTATTAAATTAGTGTCAATCACAGTGCATGCGTCATAGGTTTAAGAAAGGTAAGAAAC